>CM056052.1:75126132-75413386 GCA_029574335.1 Rana kukunoris
CTCCACCATTCCTGTATCTTATCATCCGTCTGTTTCAGGCCTCCAACTTAGGCCCAAGTTCTGCTCCTCAGAACTACCTGTTTTCTAACGGTAAGCACACAGCTAACTTATTCCTGATCAGCGTCTTGCTGCTCAATCGCATGACATCTGCCTCTTGCAGTCATGCATGCTGTAGCTGCACCTATGCAGCGCCTCTGACTCCTCTCAGAGGGTTTGGGAGCTCACACCTGGCTCCCAGGACCAGACTTCCTGTCTGTGGGGTGGGGTGGGGCCCTGAGCCACATCCAGGCCAGCACTAAATAGCTGAACACACAGCTGTGTAATTAATGTGTCTGTGTCCGAAAACCAGCCATCCTTCAGGTAGGACAGAGTCAAACATCACAATATGGAGATAGTGTTTTTTTTTGTCCTCTGAGTGAGTGAGTAAGTGAGTGAGTGAGTGAAAAACGTATATAGTGCAGCACATGCGAACTAAATCACCTCTGGGCGCTCGTTGTTCCTTTCTCCTTTGTCATCAAAAGAGATGACCTACTTCCGGTTCCGGCTTGGAGTAGCTGCTCTTGACTGCAGCTCCCGCAGCATGACCGAAACCAGCTTGTAAAACCGGCCCGAGAAGCCCTACGATCTCTCCTCCACCTCTGGGCACGTCCTCCTACCACCATGGATCGATTCCTGGAGAAATCGGGCGCCCACACCCATTCGGATGAGACGGCGCAGCCGGCGCCGGCCCAGCCACAAATCGAGGCCCCGGTCTCGGCCCTACTCCGCTCGCGGACACCACCGCAGTCAGGCCTGCGATGGAGGTAAGCGGTGATACATCCACCCCTCCCTCCTCCACTCGTATCCCTGCAACACAGGACACGGGGGATAGCACTACGGAGCGGACGGATCGCCCAAGCGGTAGCCGCCCTGCTGACCCCCATGATCGCGATGCATTAGTGGAAAAGGCCGTGAACGCCGGGATGGCGCAATTTAAGGCCCAACTAGGGGAACATGGCACTAGACTAAACGAACTAGAGCACCGCCTATCTAACGCTGAGGAAGACCTCTACCAGGCCCAAGCTCTGGAGCACGCCCAAGATAAGGCCAATCAATATATTCTGCAGAAATTAGATGATTTGGAAAATAGATCCAGGAGGAGCAACCTGAGGTTTGTGGGGGGTCCCTGAATCGCTCCAATCATCTGCACTCTCTCACTTCCAGCCTTCCAGGCCCATGCACGGTAGAACGCGCCCACCAGCATGGGGGCCTTCAATTCGGACCGCAAGTCCTCCGCGCCCGATCATTGCCAAATACCTCAATTATGCTGACAAATCTCTCATATTTACATACATTCCGTCAAGCCCGCCAGCTTCAAATCGACGGCATAAAAGTCCTAGTGTTTGCTGACTACTCTATCGAGGTATCAAAGAAAAGAAAGGCCTTTCAACCAATCTGCACAGAACTCTTTAAGCAACAAATAAAGTTCACCCTGGCCTTCCCAGCCATACTACGCCTTAAGGCCCCGAACGGAGACCAGCTGACCTTTCAGGATCCCTCTGAAGCCGAAGCCTTCCTGGCGGTCGCGGCACGCATCCTCCCACCTCCAGACGCCCTCCAAAGCCCCTCCACTAAATCGCTCCTTGGATCAAAGAAGCCCAAGGAAGGACTCCCCAAAACGCTTCAGGCCCTCAGGCCTTGACCCGAACCAGGCCACCACAAAATAACATGCTCCACGCTCTCCTACAAAATAAATGCTCCCACCATGGCCTCTGCTCTCTAAATTCATGGCCTTGCTACGCCTGTCCTATGTGAGCTACACTCTTGGGCCCCAGCAGACCGTGATTTTCCCTGGCACCTGGCACCTTGCTGCCCCGGGGTCTCTGCTTTGGTCCTCTCCTCCTCGCCTTCCAGACAGGTCAGACTCTTGAACAATGTTTTTTTTCTGGTGCACAGTATCCTTGCTTAATACCAAGGGCAAGGGGAATCACTTAATAGTCACCTTTATTAACGTTTGCTACCTTCTACCCTCTGTCCTGTTCCATGTATATATTTGATGTCTCTTCTCGTAATTGCAGTGTTGCCAGCAATACTTCCCCTCTCTCTCCCCCCCCCCCATGTTATATAGTAGCTGATGTTATGTATCCGACTATTTTGTTACTGATTTCAACGCCAGCGCCTCCTGGGTTCACTGTACGGTTTACAAAGGCTGCCCCCATCGCACCCCGCTGCGCACCATGTCAGCCGCACGACGCCTGACCCGGCTCCCGGGTCCCATGTCACCAAGGTCGTAAAAGGGGAGCCGCCTCGTACAGTGACTCCATGTGTGAAAAAAGCGAAGTACTCAATGTTGATTTTGTTGTTTATGTTATTTCCTTTTCCTCTCCAGACCCCCCTTCTGCCCCCTCACCCTCCCTTCCCCCTCTCCCCCACCTTATGGCACCTACAAATCCCTGCCCTACGCTTCCCCCTTCATGTGTCCTACGTGGCCCATCTCCCGCACCCTAAATACGGTGACCACCTCTGGAGCTGAGTCGCGCGATACCCATCCTAAAAATTCGCCTCAGACCCCCTTTCCCAAACCAATAACATGAAAGTACTTTCATGGAACGTGAAGGGACTCAGGTCCCCAAATAAAAGAATGAAAATCCTCCTCAGACACCTAAAAAGACTAAAAAACAGATATTGCTCTACTGCAGGAGACCCACCTCTCCGCATCCGATTTCCCACGCATGAAAAAACTCTGGGTAGGCACGGTCCTAGGCTCTGAGGCTGTTGGCCGCAGGGCTGGTGTCCTCATACTGATACACATAAAAACCTCCCATGCTCGGTCATCACGGTCAACTCAGATACTCAGGGCAGACTACTATCTGCCCATGTTAAGATAGGCTCCAAAGAACTTATTATAACAAATGTTTATGCCCCAAATAGCCCTGGTAAAGACTTCTACTGCGAGTTGTCTACATGGCTATTGCAAACTCCCACCTCCCCCACCTGATTGGGGGTGACTTCAATGACACCTTACATCAAATAGACGACAGGTCTTCCCCCAAACGGTCCATCAAGGCTCAGGCTCCCCTCCCAACCCTTCACTTTTCGCCTCCACAATGGACTCACTCTACCTTCGTGACTCTCTGGCGTCTAGCCCACCCAGCCGACAGGGAATTTACCTTTTACTCCAAACCCAATGCAATTTTCACTAGAATTGACTACTTCTTTGCCTCTGACGACCTAGTTCCGACCACGCCCTTAGTATCCGCCTCTGACATACTTGACATCGCCGTGTCTGACCACGCCCCGATTTCAGTCTGGCCAGTTCCTGGCTGCACCAAGCACAAAGGGCCCTTTACAACCACACCACACCTCCGGCTGTGGGATAAATAAAGCAATGCTCCAATTGTACTCGGCCCTGTATGCCTCAGATCCCATTGACAGAACCGAGGCGACCGCCTTCCTAGAAAACCTAGCAATCCCCCAAAATATAACTCCCTCTCAATTAGAAGCTCTTAACGCCCCTATCTCCACTACAGAGATCTCGGCCACCAAGGCCCCGGGCCCAGATGGCTTCACAAGCAAATTCTACAAGACCCTGCAAAGTATTGTAGAAACCCACCCTGCATAAGGTGTACAGCGGTATGTGGTCCGGCGGTCCCTACCTCCCTTCAGGAAATCAGGCCATTATCAAATTACTCTCAAAAAAAGGAAAAGATTCCCTCGAGCCAGGTTCATACAGACCAATATCCCTACTGAATCTAGATGTAAAGATCCTCTCCAAAAATCATTGCAAATAGACTCGCAGACATTATCCCCTCCCTAATCCACCCGGCGCAGTCAGGTTTTGTGAAGGGCAGGACAGCCACTTTAAATATTCGTAAAGTTATGATGGCCTTGGAACACGCCAAACAACAACCCAGAAGGCGACTTTGCCATCATCACCTTGGACGCGGAGAAAGCCTTCGATAATGTGAGTTTCGAATGGCTTTCCCTATCCATGGCCAAAATGGGCTTCTCTGGTCCCTTCTGCCATCTTATTGACGCCATGTACACATCTCCCTCGGCGACCCTGGTGGCAGCTGGAATACTCTCAGAAGAATTCCGTCTCCACAAGGGGGCGCGGCAGGGCTGCCCCTTTCCCCACTTCTCTTTAACTTAGCCTTAGAACCCCTTTCCAGGCATCTCATCCAAGTAGCACCCCACCATGGCATTAATCCTGGCGCACACGAAATTCGCTCCTCACTTTTTGCAGATGATGTCCTCATTTTCTCAGCAGACCCCTCCTCCGATATGCTCACCATCAAAACAATTTTTGACAAGTTTAGACTCTGCTCGGGCCTCCGAATAAATTACTCCAAGAGTGAAATTCTCCCTTTGGGCGCCCTACCCAACCCACCCTGGTCACGGCACTCCATCTTTACTGTCGCCACCTCCTCACATTACCTACCTCGGCATAAAAATAGGCAAACTACCCTCATCATCTCTGTACCACCTGAATTACCCCCCTCTGATTGCCAAAATATCTCAAGAACTATTGAACTGGTCGGATCTGCCGCTCTCGCTCCTGGGTAGATGCCATCTAGTCAAAATGGTCAGTTTTGCCAGGCTACTATATCCATTGCAGACTATCCCATTACTCTTACGCCACAAAGATGTTAAACTCATTGAATCGGCTATCTCTAATTTTATCTGGCACGGCAAAAGGCCACGTATAGCTTTGAAAAAACTTTTTCTCCCCAGCGCGCGAGGGCGGTGCTAGTCTTCCCAACGTTAGGCTTTATAACTTAGCATGTTTATTAAGATTTGGTTTGGACTGGTTATCTCAAGCCTCTAGATACTCAAACTAGTCTCTTGAGTCTGAAATGGTGCGTCCCCTCTCCCTGGCCGCTCTCCTGCACTGCAAATGGAAGTCAATCACTTCCAGTCTCCAACACAACCTGTTACTCAGGGACACGGTCATTGCCTGGAGGGAAACCAGGAAACTGCTCGGGCTATCCCCCTTCATGTCACGGCACCTCCCCATCCAAGACAACCCCAGTTTCCCCGCGGGGCTGGATCACAAACCCTTCCAATTGTGGCAGGAAAAGGGGCTCACGCTTTTGCCTCTATATGTGACGTCTCGACTGGCCGACCTTTATCCTTTGCAACCACAGCCGAAGCCTTCAAATTACCCAAGTCACACGCCTTCCACTACTGGCAATGCGCCACCTACCTACGTTCATCCTGCAATGAGCCATGTAGACGCTTCTCCCCCTCTTTCACGGATCGGCTGCTCTCGGATGGTTCATACAAAATCTCGGACATATACAAACCCCTGCTCACCGGAACCTCACCTCAACTGTCTGACACCTGTCTGCATCTGCCAACTGGGGCAAGGACTTCCCCGAGGACGATCTGACCTACAAACTACTCCAAGGCTACAACACAGCTATGCGTCTCACCCCAAACGAAATCTGGAGGATCGAAAGCCAACTAAAGATCCTATCCATCGGGCTCACATTCCCCTTTCTTCACTCACCGCAAGACCCAAGCGAGCAACATGTGCCCGCTCAGTGTGCATCACCCCAAGCCATCCCTGGTACCTCACCGCTTCTGGTCATTCTCTTTTATTTCAAAAAGCATTCTGGGACCAAGTCCTTGCCTACATTTTCAAAGTCACCCTACTGAAACTGCCTAAATTGACGGATTTTGACATTACCCCCCCTCATCACGGAGCTGCACTATACCTAATGCTGTGTTGGTCTTCTAATTGTCTCATATTTTTCAACTGCATGCCCAGCTTATACACACTTCTTCTTAGATCCCATGCCAGTTACACATATCATAGCAGGGTTATCAACCTCCCTTGCCCCTCCCTATGGGGGTAGGGAATGTTTATACCTCAGTTTTCTGTTTGTATGGTTAGGACAGGTACCCTGCCTTTACCTCAGTTTCAATGTTACAATGTTTACTCGCTCTGCAGCTGTTGTCCATGCCTTTGTCCCACCTTCCTCCCCTCGCTCATGTTTCTCTCTCCTCCTTATGTCCTCCTTCTTCCCTCCCTTTCCTCTTCTTTTCCTTTCTCTCTTTCCACCCTCTCTCTCCCTTCTTTTTTTTTTTCTTTTCTTTTTCTTTTTTTTCCTTACAAACCCTTCTCCTCATGCTTCTACTGTATGTATATTTTGTTCTTTGTTTTTGAAAATTATAATAAAAACGTTTTGAAAAAAAAAAATGGAGTTCCACCCATTTTAAAAAAAATATAGCTGCTGACTTTTAATAATCAGACACTCACCTGTCCCATGGTCCAGCAATGCGGATGCACAGAGCCCCGCTACTCTCCCCCTCCACTCCGCGGGGCGGCACTGTTACTCTGGGGGCGCCCGGCTGTGGCTCCACATCCGGGTGCACACTGCGCATGCACGATCCGCGCTGCATGCTGTGATTGGCGGGACACTCTTCTGGGACCTGTGGCATGTCCTAGAAGATTGCAGGGAGGGAGGGGGAGAGGTGATCTTCCTTCCGGGACAACGGCGTCAGGGTACCCGTTCCTCCCCCAAAAAAATTACACACCAAATGTGGACATGGCAGGGGGTCACCTACATTTAAAGCAGAAGTTACATTTTTTTGGGTAGAACTCCACTTTAATACACCGCAAAAATTGGACCCTAAACCTTACGACATAAATACAGGTTGCTGTTAATGTTTTTTTATATTTGTTTACATTTTTAAGGAAGTGTATTTTTTACACTATGATTACTATATAATAGCAGCTTGTTGCAGATTACACAGATTTTTTCCATTGAGCGCTTGGATCCGAGCACCTTAGGGAGTTTTCTGATAATTGTTTATATAAATGCAGGTCGGATGTGACAAATTACTTATCAAGTGCCTTGGCAGGAAAACAGTATTTTTATTTAGCAGGATAATGTTTTTTTGTCCCCCAAATAATTCAATTAAAGGAAGCGACCATAAAACATTTTACTTGCTCTGATCAAGGGCGGTTTCCTTTCTTAGTGCGATTCAGGTACAAAAGGTCAGTAAGAGGCACAGACCCTACTCACTCGCGTATTTTTTTTTTTCTGTTTGGTGAGGTTTAAAAGGGGATGGGGTCATTATTTATTCAAGATTCAATAAGAAGAAACAGCTTGCAAGCTCGTTAAAGCCATTTGAATCAGTTTTTGACATTCTCCTCGCCGCGTTGATATATTGTGATCTAAAGATCATTTCCTGTGACCCACTTTCTGCTCAGCCAAGGAAAAAAAAATCTCACATTCTTAACTACCCAATATTGAAAAATGCAAAGGAAAAGTCTTTGACTAATGAAGTAGTCCAGCTGTCTTATTTAGCCCAACATTTCATTTTAATGGCTGGATTTAAATCTTTTTATGTTCTAACTGCTGAATCCAGCTTTCTGTCAGTTGCAATTGTGTAAAAAATAAAAAATAAATAACTGGTGCAAAATTAATTTGTAAGCTGTGATGCTTTCCTAGCTAGTTTCATGTTGACATAATACTTTTGTATGTTTTTTTTAAGTTTATTTATATATACTGTGTAGAAGTAAAATTCAGCTTAAAGGGGTGTTCGGGTGTTCCAGCCTTGTTTTATTAAAAGTCAGCAGCTACAAAAAGTGTAGCTGCTGGCTTTTAATAAACAATCACTTACCTGCTCCAGCGTTCCAGCGACGTGCCGGCCGGGGGTCCGCTCCTCTCCCCCCCTCCCTGGCCGGCATCCTCATCGTAACTGTGGGCACACGGCCGTGACAGCCTTCGGCTTCACGGCCGGGCACCCACTGCGCATGCGCGGGCGGCACTGCACATGCGCGGGCGGCGCGGTTCGCCGCTGATTGGACAGGCGATCGCATGGGATCTGTCATGTGTCCCAGGTGATCGCCTACAGGGAGGGGCTGCTGTAGGTGATTAAGCTTAATCGCCTAACCAGAACCTCGGCGGAAGGAGGAAGTGGGACAGGAAGTCCCAATCCTCCTGAAGCCATCACTCCCCCCCCAAAAAAATTAGATGCCAAATGTGGCATGTAAGGGGGTGAGGAGTGGGATAAGCGGAAGTTCCATTTTTGGGTGGAACTCCGCTTTAAGGTGCATCTTTGATGCATTAGATCACCACACCAGAAAAATGCGCATGCGGCTTTTATTCTAACACATCGCACCACAATGAACAGAAGTGAGTTAATGTGCACTGTGGTGTGTTGCAGTGCTGGGGGCCAACACATGGAACACGGCACCACAGTCCTAAAAGTGTGATTTGCCTGTTAATGCATTAAGGTTGATAAAGCTTTAATTTAATATTTTATGTCTGTTTTTTGTTACTATTTGGTCTCATTCACATGGGTGCTTACCCCCATAGTCTGTGAGTGGTCTGTGTCTTTCGGAAGCTGAAGCTGTGTACAGGCAGTCCATTCATTTCTATGGGAATGCAGTGGCTGCTCAGACAAAGCCGATTGTCCCAATTTGATAGCTGTGTGAGTGAAGCGGCGATGAAGACACCAGTCTGCATTCAAGGTCGCTCACCCACACCTGGAAAATATATATAGCCTCCATGAGTCCAATATTGGCATCAAAATCTCCTGACAATTCTCTGTGTAGCACTGCCCCCGTGGCAGACGCTTGGTAGATTGGGTTCTCTGTCATTCTGCCTCGATTCAGAGTACAACCTCAGCCCCACTGACATACCAGGTTAAGAAAATGGATACTGCACTGCTACTGGGAGCACAAATATAGATATCCGGCACACAACTAAGGTTCAGTGTTAGTGAGCACACATTATACTGGTAAGAGGTAAATTAACCCAATATCAGCAATAAGTAATGGTATCAGAAAAAAAGTAACTGCCATTATAATCAATACTGTGATAACTTCTCTGTAAACTGTAGGCTATATCCACCTTACAGTGTACTCTGTATGAATGGCAGCAATGAAATGTAAAACTCCCTAAAAGAGGTGGCTCTTACTATGGACAATAGGCATAGCCGGTTAGTGTTGGGGGCCCCGTCTTTACATGAGTACAGTGCCAGTAAAGTCTGCCTGCAGTAAATAATTCTGTTAGTTATACGACCAGTCCCTATGTGCTTAGCTTCTGCTAGCAGCATCAGGTTAATAGCAGCAGTGTCCTCTCACCAGTCCCAGTGATACAGTAACAGGGATCCCCGCTGTTCAGATGTCAGTATGCTTCTGGACCTGCCTGGAGCGACACCAGTCCTCAGCATGTCTGCAGGCTTGTAGCAGGTTTTTGTGGTGCACACAGGAGCAGTGATGCACAACACATTGGCCTCCGCCAGAAAGAGAACATTCCTTGGTATCTAGCCTGTGAAAATACATCTCTCTCTCCCTCTTTATACCCAGCTTGCAGTTGGAATTGTAGTCCAAAAGTCCATTAACTGCCAGTAAAGTTTCTTTCCCAAACTTCATCTCCCATGATTAAATGCCGCCAACTATCAAATCTCTTGAATACATTCTGTTTGTCAGCTCCCCCTGGTGCATGGAGGAGAGGTGTTAACTCATTTGTGCTGTCACCTGACCGAGTGATTTTACTGCTAACTGTACACACGGCACCCTCTTACAAATCTATATATATGTCGTTGAGCTGTGTTTTTCGGCAGCTTCAGGCCTGTGCACTGAGTCATAGATCATAAATGGGGCATTTGTTTATGTGGCTGGAGCCAAAAGGTGCTGCGTGCAGGCATACTATGTAAGTATATGGATGTAATGGCAGCTGGAGGAGCAGCCCCAGGCCCAGTGTAGATTTTGGGCCGCTTACCTACACCCACATACCTGTCAACATAGGATGAGCAGCTGTGTCCATGAAGACACTGCATCCCTTTAGACTTACACAAGCTACCTGCATGCAGCACCTGGGGCTCCAGCCGCATAAACAAATGGCCCATTTATTGTATACAGGCCTCATGTGAATCATGTGAATGAGGCCTTAGCGCCAGCATTATAAAACTGCACATTTCATGTAGAAGTCTTTTATACAGGAGAAATTGTTATAGTACTTGCGGTATGAATGTCTTAGAACACGTGGTTCTCAGTTCGCTTGTGGATTTACAGTATTCCCACCAATCACATGGCTTGTAAACATGCTTCAAAACAATACAGGAAATCCCGTCCAAGTACAGTTAAGAACGCACAGGGGAAAAAACAGCTTTCCCGATGTTCTTATGGAGCATTTGTGTTCTCTAAGTTGTTTTGATTAGTCAGACAATGAGTCTGGAGAGACAGACTGTACTTCAGAATAGAACAATCCCCCCCTGGACTGTGTACTTCATAATGACAGACGGCCAGGGCTCATACCGGGAACTTCCACAATTTACAACCGTGATGAACCTGGAAATTTACAGACCAGAAAATGCCCCATGCCCAGAAAAACACAACTTGTTTTTTAATTTATGAATATAATGGAGCAGGGTTAGAGCCCTTGGTATTCACATTTAGATTTCCCTTCTCTTTTTTTGGTTGAACTAAACAGTCCTGGGGCGAGCCAGTTGCGCGTACGGTCGTTTTTTGATACGTTTTTTTTCATTTAAATTGACAAAATTCAAAAAAACGACCAATTATGCTTGATTTTTTTGTCGTTTTTCCGTTGTTTCACTCACCTGTTCTTTTAAAACGGTTTTTCAACATGAAGCTGAAGCGAGGAAAAGAGTGAAAACCTCGCACGATGGTTGTTGCCTTTGAAAAGTGACGGTCGTCACACGTCGTTTTTTTTCAGCAAAAAAGACCACGCGGTAAGACTTGATTAACAGAAAAATGCGTTTTTTTGGTGCATTATGCATTTTCCAGAAATGCAGGGAAATTTTTTTTAACATGGGTTTCCTATGAAACATGTTAACATCAAAGCATGTTTGTGCCTCTGCGTTTTTGGAAAGGTTCGGGGACTTTTTATCCGGAAAAGGCAACGTTTTGCATGTAGAATTCAATGGACCTGCATCCAAAACGCAAGTACCGCAATTTTGACGTGTTTTTACCACGATTTGCGTAATTTTTTACCTGTTTAACCACTTCCTTACTGGGCACATATATCCCCCTCCTGCCCAGATGAAATTTCAGCTTCCGGCACTGCATCGCTTTAACTGACAATTGGGCAGTCGTGCGACGTGGCTCCCAAACAAAATTGTCGTCCTTTTTTCCCCAAAAATAGAGCTTTCTTTTGGTGGTATTTTGGTGGTATTTTGCGCTATAAACAAAAATAGAGCGACAATTTTGAAAAAAAAAATAATATTTTTTACTTTTTGCTATAAAACCACTAGGCACGTAAACCCCCTTAACCACTTAAAGACCGGACCAATATGCTGCTAAATGCCCAGAGGCGTTTTTACAATTCGGCACTGCGCGGTCGTGCGACGTGGCTCCCAAACAAAATTTGCTTGCTTTTGTTCCCACAAATGGAGCTTTCTTTTGATGGTACTTGATCGCCTCTGCGATTTTTATTGAAAAAAAAAATGATATTTTTTACTTTTTATTATAAGAGAAATCGAATAAACTAAATTTTAGTCAAACATTTAGGCCAAAATGTATTTAGACACATGTCTTTAGTAAAAAAAAATCACAATAAAAAAAAAATTAGCTACCTAGCGGCAACAGTGACCCTAATACAGCGATCAGAAAAATGATCGCTTAGTGACACTGGCAATAGGGGGTGAAAGGGTTAACTAGGGCGGTGATCAAGGGTTGTTAAAACTTTATTAGGGGGGATACGGGGCTACCCTGAACCTAACACTAACTGCCTGTCACACTAACTGTCACACTGACACTAAATGCAGTGATTGGTAAATATATGATCACTGCATTCAGTGACACTGTGACAGGGGGGTGGGGGGTGGGTGATCGGAAGGGGTTAATGTGCCTATGTGTGTGGTGTCAGTGTAGTGTTGGTGCGACTTACTGTGTGATGTCTTCTCTCCTCTCGGCGGATTGAAAATACCGCCGAGTGGAGAGCTGACATCACTTGCTCTGCCTATGTTTACATTACATAGGCAGAGGAAGTGACACGCGGGGAGGACGCGTATTGGCTGGGGGTGATCTAGGAGGGGGTGGACAAAAACCAACAGCCACCCCCGTCATCCCGGATCGCTTCCACAGCCACGAGAACCGCCGAATGTACCGGGGGGGGGGGTCCTGATCGGACCTCCGACCCACGTCTAGGCAGGGACGTACAGGTACGCCAATGTGCCTGTACGTTCCATTCTGCTGACGTAAATGTACATGCGGCGGTCCATAATTGACCAGACCAATTTTTAGCTTTCGGCGCTCTCACATTTTGAATGACAATAACTCAGTCATACAACACTGTAACCAAATGACATTTTTGTTATTTTTTTTCCCACACATAGAGCTTTCTTTTTGTGGTATTTGATCACCTCTGCAGGTTTTTTTTCCGCTATAAATGAAAAAAGAATGAACATTTTGTAAAAAAATTAGTTTTTCTTCATTTCTATTATAACATTTTGCAAAAAAGTTATTTTTCTTCATAAATTTGGCCTAAAATGTATACTGCTACATATCTTTGGTAACAAAAAAAATGATCAATTTGATCACATCTGATGTACTGACAGCCTCTCTCATTTCTTGAGACCTTAACATGCCAGAAAAGTACAAATACCCCCCAAATGACCCCTTTTTGGAAAGAAGACATTCCAAGGTATTTAGAAAGAGGCATTGTGAGTTTTTTGAAGTTGTAATTTTTTCCCACAATTCTTTGCAAAATCAAGATTTTTTTTTTTGTTCACAAAATGTTCATATTAGCAGGTTATTTCTCACACACAGTATATGCATACCACAAATTACACCCCAAAACACATTCTGCTATTCCTCCTGATTATGGCGATACCCCATGTGTGAGACTTTTACACAGCGTGGCCACATACAGAGGCCCAACATGCAGGGAGCACCATCAGGCATTCTGGAACACCCAGACCAATTCTGACATTCCTCTCCTACATGTAAAAATCATAATTTATTTGCTAGAAAATTACATAGAACCCCAAAACATTATATATGCTTTTTTAGCAAAGACCCTAGAGAATACAATGGCATTCGTTGCAACTTTTTATCGTGCACGGTATTTTCGCAGCAATTTTTCAAACGCGTTTTTTTTGGAAATAAAACAGTTTTGTGCTTTTAAAAAAAAAAACATTAAAGTTAGCCCAATGTTTTTGCATAATGTGAAAGATGAAGTTACGCCGAGTCAATAGAAACCCAACATGTCACCCTTCAAAATTGCACAGGCAAAATATCGCCAAACTTCGCTACTTAAAAATCCCCATACTGGTTACATCTTTTTAGTTGGAGAAGAGGTCTAGGGCCAAAATTATTGCTCTCGCTCTAACGTTTGCAGCGATACCTCACATGTGTGTTTTTTTTTTATTGTTAATTTTACTTTATTTATTTAAGTTTGATACGTTTTTTCCCTAAAAATAAATGTTTTGATCACTTTTATTCCTATTACAAGGAATGTAAACATCCCTTGTAATAGGTATATAGCATGGCAGGTCCTCTTTACAGTGAGATATGGGGTCAATAAGACCCCACCTCTCACCTCTAGGCTGGGAAGCCTGATAAAAAAAACGATCATGGCTTCGATCGTAGCGGTGAGTCGGAAGAAGCACCGGAGGGAGAAGGGAGGGGGGACATCCCCTTTCGCCTCCCGTAAGAACAATCACGAGGCGGAACAGCTAACATGATTGTTCTTATGGTGTAGAGAATCGCCGGCTGAATAAGATGATATCTGAATGATGCCTGTAGCAGAATATTGGTGCGGGGGTATTGCAGAAGTATTGGTGCGGGGTATTGCAGAGTATTGGTGGGGGTACTGCAGAGTATTGGTTCGGGGGTACTGCAGAGTATTGGTGCGGGGGTACTGCAGAGTATTGTGCGGGGATATTGCAGAGTATTGGAGTATTGTGCGGGGGGTACTGCTGCGGGGGTAGGGTATTGGTGCGGTAGGGTACGGGGGTATTGCAGAGTATTGCGGGGGTACTGCAGAGTATTGGTGCGGTACTGGGTATTGTAGAGTATTGCGGGGGTGCAGGGGTGCAGGGGTACTGCAGAGTATTGCTTCGGGGGTTGGTGCGGGGGGGGGTATTGGTGCGGGGGGTTGCAGAGTATTGGTGCGGGGGTACTGCAGAGTATTGGTGCGGGGGTACTGCAGAGTATTGGTGCGGGGGTACTGCAGTAGTATTGCAGTATTTCGGGGGGTATTGCAGAGTATTGGTGCGGGGGTACTGCAGAGTATTGGTGCGGGGGTACTGCAGAGTATTGTGCGGGGGTATTGCAGAGTATTGGTGCGGGGGTACTGCAGAGTATTGTGCGGGGTGCATAGTATTGCTTCGGGGGTACTGCAGAGTATTGGTGCGGGGGGTACTGCAGAGTATTGGTATGGTGCGGGGGTATTGCAGAGTATTGGTGCGGGGAGTATTGGTGCGGGGTTGCAGAGTATTGGTGCGGGGGAGTATTGGTGCTGCAGAGTATTTGCGGGGGTACTGCAGAGTAGGGGTACTGCAGAGTATTGCTTCGGGGGTACTGCAGAGTATTGCTTCGGGGGTACTGCAGAGTATTGGTGCGGGGGGTACTGCAGAGTATTGTGCGGGGATATTGCAGAGTATTGTGCGGGGGGGTACTGCAGAGTATTGGTGCTGGGGGTACTGCAGAGTATTGGTGGCGGGGGTACTGCAGAGTATTGTGCGGGGATATTGCAGAGTATTGTGCGGGGGGTATTGCAGAGTAGTGGTGTGGGGGTACTGCAGAGTACTGGCGCAGGGGGTATTGCAGAGTATTGGGCGCAGGGGGTATTGCAGTGTATTGGCTCAGGGGGTATTGCAGAGTATTGGCTCAGGGGGTTTTGCAGAGTATTGACGCATGGGGGTATTGCAGAGTATTGGCGGAGGGGGTATTGCAGAGTATTGGCGCAGGGGGTATTGCAGAGTATTGGCGCAGGGGGTATTGCAGAGTACTGGCACAGGGGGTATTGCAGAGTACTGGCGCAGGGGGTATTTCAGAGTATTGGTGCAGGGGGTATTGCAGAGTATTAGCACAGGGGGTATTGCAGGGTGTATTGCAGAGTATTGGGGCGGGGGTTGCAGGGATGGCTGAGCAGGGATGGATTGATCTGTGACTGCAATAGTCACAGATCCAGCCACAGCGCTGCTGACACCTGCACTCCCCCTCTCACACTGTACAGAGAGAGGAGGGAGGAACCGGCGTCAAGTGACGCCGGTTTGTTTACATGTGATCGCTCCGTCATTGGACGGAGCGATCACGCGGTAAACGGCCGCTAGCAGCGGCAATTTACTGCGATGCGTGTCACGGGCACTCCCGTGTGAGCGCCCCAAGGGGTGTGTGGGAGGGCGATTCCATGGACGTCCTCCCAGAGTTAAGGAACCGCCTTGTAGCCGTATTTCGGCTATAAGGCGGTGATTAAGCGGATAAATAGCCCAATTTTTTTTTTTTAAAACATTTTTTTCTCAGTTTAGGCCGAAACGTATTCTTTTACATATTTTTGGCAATAAGCGACTGGTTTGTGCAAAAGTTATAGCGCCTACAAAATAGGGGACAGAATTTTATTTTATTTTTATTTTACTAGTAATGGCGGCGATCTGCGATTTTTATTGGGACTGCGACAATATGTCGGACGATGTGTCCGACATATTGTCGCAGTCCCAATAAAAATTTTACACAATTTTACACATTTTTGGCGCCATTCACAATTATACAGCGATCAGTGCTATAAAAATGCACTAATTACTGTATAAATGTGACTGGCATTGAAGGGGTTAACACTAGGGGGTGAGGGAGGGGTTCAATGTATACCCTACATTGTGTTCTAACTGTGGGGGGAAAGGGGTGACTGGGGGAGGTGACCGATCTGTGTCCCTATGTACAAGGGACACAGATCGGTCTCCTCTTTCCCTGACAGGACGTGGATCTGTGTGTTTACATACACAGATCCACGTCCTTATCTCTGTAACCGCCGATCGCTAGTGCCCGGCGGAAATCGCGGCCGGTAGGCACGCGCATCGGCACCTCAGTGATGCGGCGGGCACTCGCGCGCCGCCGGCGGCGCTCGCGCGCCCCCCAGAGGCCAAAATTTTGGATCCATCCTGCGGCCGTATATAGTCGTACGGCCGTCAGGAAGTGGTTAAGGAAATGTAAAAAAATAAAAATTGACGGCTAAAAAAAACAAAAACGCAAATCGCGGGAAAAATCATGGAACGATTTGCCTTGATAGAAAAAATGCAAAGCATTCTGTGAATGGCGCCTGTGCCAAACAGGTGACTTCCCTGCCCTGCTGCTCAGGATGTAGCAGGGCAGCCTCTCATCACAGGACCCAGAAAAAAGTTGAGACCACTGGAGAAGCGGTGTCTATGTAGCACTACCCCCCGAAAGAGCTGCTGGTTTGATTTGGGTAGCGTGTTACCTCTATCTTTTCGCTGTTGGATGAGAGCTGTAATAAAGTTAATGTCCACACTGTCGATGTCTTTTCTGTGCTTTATTACCCAAAGGGGTGAGTGAGTGTGAAACTTATATAGCGCAACAACATGCGAACTGAATCGCCTCTGGGTGCTTGGTATCCATTCCCTGGGCCCTCAGAAGAGATGGGTTTTGATTTTTCTCCTGAAGGCCAGGTGGTTCACCTCCAACCAAATGCTGGTTGGTAGAGCGTTCCATAGTCTGGGTTCTTGGACCGCAAATCTTCGTTCTCCTTTGGGCTTGTATTTGGCTTTGGGTATCTGGAGCAGATTTTGGTTGGTGTTGTGAGCTTTTAGTTTTTCACATAGATATTGGGAGGCATTTCCCAGAATACACTTATGCGTTAGACAGAGTGCCTTGAAAGTAATTCTGTCTTTTACTGGCAACCAATGAAGGGAACTCAACGAAGGTGAGATTGATTCCCATGTTTTTTTCCCAGTCACCAGTCTAGCGGCCGTATTTTAAACGACTTGCAGCCGTGTGATTTGGTATTTGGGGAGTCCGAGATAGAGGGCATTTGCATAGTCAAGTCTGGAGTTGATAATTGTTCCCACCACGACTGCTATGTCTTTTTTTGGGATGAAGGGAGTGAGTCTGCATAGTAGGCGCAGCAGATGGTGCGATCCGCTGACTACTGACCCTATTTGTGCATCCATTGTCATGTAGGTGTCGAAGATGACTCAGAGACTTTTGACTTTGGTGCTAGGGGTAAAATGGTAAAAGTAGTAATAGGTGAAGGGATAGAAGAAATGGACGGTGGCGGATACAGGGTTAACTGGTTACTGGAAACAGCCCTGCTTCCAACGATAACTTTCTTCGCCACTCTAGCCAGAGTGGGTACAGTGCACTTGGATAGGCCTTTCTCACCGGCCTAGCAGCCAGGGTGTCACTCGGGACTTTAGCAATGTCCCTGCCACAGACAAGATCTGGAAATAAAAATCTTGGAAAATGAACCATTGCCATGGACAGATCACCATGCAATTAAATTCATTATTTCCGAAATCCCTTTCCTGACAAAAACATCAAAACCAGTGACAACACACTGGACTAGATGTCTGAAGAAGCTCCATTCGGAACTCTTCAAAACCATGTTAAGGGAAAAAATAAAAACAAAAAAACGGTCGAAGGAACACTGGATGCCATAAACTCAGCCCTGCTACAGTCAGCTGACTTAGTAGCGCCGAAGTGTAAAACCCGCACCCGGAAAAACAACTGCAGCTGGTTTAGCAACCAGCTGTCGTTACTGAAGCAAGAACGCAGAAGAGCGGAAGCCGCCTGGAAAAGAAGCTCTACAGAGGTAAACCTCTCCATCTACAAGACAATAACAAGAAAATATCATAAAGAAATCTTCCAAGCCAAGAAATTTTTTTTTCCGAGGCTATCAACAGCGCCCTTAACCGCCCACGCGACCTCTTCAAGATGGTCACTCAGACCATGAATCCAGGAATTTTGCAATAAATTATCGGATTACTTCATTAATAACGTCGAGGGAATTCGTGAAAGCATTCAGCAAACAATTCCCCCCTCAGCCCCCACCGCAACTCTTCACACAATACCCACAGTAATTCACCACAAAAAGGTAAGTTTTCTTTGGAGCCCATCACCATCTATGCCACAAAAAATATCATTGGTACTTTGCGTAATGGCACAGCGCCAAATGATATCATCCCCACTAAACTGCTGAAGGAATGCGCCGACATCCTGGCACCTCCTATCACGCAGCTTATTAACCAGTCTTTCAAGGAGGGCACAGTGCCCTCCCAGCTGAAAGAGGGCATAATCCAACCCATCCTGAAGAAACCCACCCTAGACCCCAAGGACCCAGTCCACCGCCGTCCCATAACAGGCCTAAATGTACTCTCAAAGGTTATGGAAAAAGTAGTGGTACAACAGCTGCAACAGCATCTAGATACCCACAAGCTACTTGATCCTTTTCAATCGGGTTTCCGTCCCGGACACGGGACGGAAACCGCACTGCTTAAAATATGGGACGACGCTCTCAAGGCCGCAGACCAAGGAGAATCTTGTCTTCTGGTTCTGTTGGACCTAAGCGCAGCTTTCGACACTGTAGACCACAAACTATTATTGACACGGCTAGCCGAAGTAGCCAGAGTCGCAAAAGGCGATTTATCTTGGTTCTCCTCTTTTTTGGAAAACCGATCGCAAACAGTGAAGTTAGGACCCTTCACTTCTGAGAAACGCACAGTATCATGCAGAGTCCCTCAAGGATCGCCTCTGTCACCGGTGCTGTTTAACATCTATCTTCGTCCTCTTTTTGAGATTATCAGCAGCCAAAAACTGCTCTACCACTCATATGCAGACGACACGCAACTGTATTTCCGGATCAACGACACGCAACAAAAAGGATCACCACCTCAATCTAGAGACATGCCTTTCTTTGATAGAGGACTGGATAACAAAGAGTTATCTTAAACTCAACGGAGCGAAAACAGAACTTCTCCTGTTTCACGCCAAGCGTAGGAATCAACCTGCAACAACTTGGACCCCCCCGCCCATTCTGGGCAAACTCATCTCCCCTAGCGCCAAAGTCAAAAGTCTAGGGGTCATTTTTGACTCCTATATGACAATGGACGCACAAATAGGGTCAGTAGTCAGCGGATCTCACCATCTGCTGCGCCTACTACGCAGACTTACTCCTTTCATCCCCAAAGGAGACTTAGCGGTCGTGGTGGGAGCAATTGTGAACTCCAGACTGGACTATGTAAATGCCCTTTACCTCGGACTCCCTAAATACCAAATCGCTAATCTGCAAGTCGTTCAAAACACGGCCGCCAGACTTGTGACTGAGAAAAAACCCTGGGAATCAATCTCACCTTCGCTGAGATCTTTTCATTGGTTGCCAGTAAAAGACAGAATTGCTTTTAAAGCACTCTGTCTAACGCATAGATGTATCCATGGGAATGCTCCTCATTATTTATGCGAAAAAATAAAAGCTCACAATCCCAATCCCGTTCTGCGATCCACCAATCAAAACCTACTCCAGATTCCGAAAGCCAACTACAAGTCCAAAGGAGAAAGAAGATTTGCGCTCCAAGGTCCCA
Source organism: Rana kukunoris (assembly GCA_029574335.1). Lineage (NCBI taxonomy): Eukaryota > Metazoa > Chordata > Amphibia > Anura > Ranidae > Rana > Rana kukunoris. Next base: position 75,145,627 of record CM056052.1, read on the forward strand.
GACTATGGAACGCTTTACCAACCAGCATTCGGTTGGAAGAGAACCATTTAGCATTCAGGAGAAAGATCAAGACTCATCTCTTTTGATATCAAAGGAGACAGGAACAACAAGCGCCCAGAGGCGATTTAGTTCGCATGTGCCACGCTATATAGGTTTTCATTCATTCAGACCTTCCCAAAGGGTGGAGATATTCTTCTCAACTGGATTTAGCACCCGGATCTCCTTCAAAACAGCTTTAGTGATTTCGGGACTGGTAGGCAATCATCATCCAGCCTCCCAGAAACAATGGGTCCCTCGATGAAGCAACAGGCCTCTCCTAAGATACCAGCCTTGTGCTTGGTATTCCCCTGGACAGGTTCTCCACCGGTCAGCTTCCTCCCTTGGGATGGACAGCACAGGACCTCTTGCAAATTGCAGACCCAGTCTACCCACCGGGCCTACAGGTAGTTTAGTTGCTCCGGACCAACATGGTCCACAGAGCCAGGAACACTCTAACACACACCCCGGCCAGGAGGGCCACACACGGGATGGTGGGACGACTGCACAGGCAGATGGCGGCAAGGACGACGACCCCGAACCAATGGCGCCCGCCCCCTAAATACCTCTCCCCAGCATGCACAGCGAGGCGATCAACCCTCCTGATTGGCTGCCGAGGAGAAGCATCCACACAACCTTGACCTCACTGCTTCCACCTGTCCATGTGTGTGTGTGTGTACGGGCATTAGACCTGGTGCCTGCCACCACTTTAAAGGGTTTAGAATGCCAGGAGGCGGGGTGGAGCCTTTGGCCATGTGACTGCTGTGACTGGCTATTTTCGGAGACTCTGTGCCGTGCCTGCGCAGTACAAGGGGGTCCTTATCCACCGAACGGAACTTATTTGGCAGAACACCGGCCACTGTTTATCATCAGGAATTGGTTTGGTGGGCAGGGCACCCAATCATGTGACTGCTGCCAACAGCCAATCACATGGTCACATGGTCAGGAACTCTGCATCTGCCTCTTGTCTTCCAGAACCCCATAAAGGACCATCTGAAGCCAGCAACAAGGGCTTAAAAAGTGAACACAGGTTCACCTTATTTACCAACCGTAACTTTGCTAAGTGTATAGCTTCTATATACACAGTCCTGTCTAGTAGGGAAGAAGACCCGATTTTATTCTGTTGCAGTAAGTAACACATTTTTAGAACTTGTCTCTGCCTGATCAAAGAAAGAGGAAGCAGCAGATTGATGGGTTCATCTCTCTGTTACTCTGCACTCTCCTCCTAAATAGGTTCTTGTGCTGCTTCTCCCTCTCTCAGACTGCGCCAGCTGTATGGAAGACTTTAGGTGGAAGTCTTGGAGTGGTAAAACTGCGGCTAAACAGCATGTTTTTATCACCCCTTTGCTCAGATATCCATGTGAAAGCAGCCATAATCTTGTGGTCCAAAACTCCCTTGTAATGTGCAGTTGGATCCAGTAAATACAATTCCTTTACGGGACTGACAGCTAGGTGGCAGCATCTGCATAGACGGTTGTGGACAAACTTGGCTGAATCTAAATAGAGGAAAGCTTGTTTAGTATACCAATGAAAAAATAAGAATATTTATTGACTTACAAGTTTTATTAGGTCTAAAGGTCCCCGGGCCCGGAGGGTATCCATTTGCCGTCTATTTATTTTAGCTTTTACTCATATGAAATACAAATTCACAAGAATTATTTTCGTGTTTTCTGGAAAACTGTTGTTGTTTTGATAGCAAATTCGGCCAAATGTACAATTTGTGTAGATTGCATCTATAAATCGACTTTTACATCCTGTTTTGGGCTGCGAGTGTTGAGAATAGTCTCTGAATAAACACTTTTGATCTGTACAAAATCTGATATGTGATGATATGTGATAATCCTATTATATGCTGAGTAATTCTAAAGGTATCTTGTAATTCTGTAATTGTAATGCTGAGTAATTCTAAAGGTATCTTGTAAACACAATCCAGGAGAAAAACCTTGCCGTAATAATAATTAATAATAATAATCTCTCTATTTTTTTACCTCCATTAACATATTTGACAATTAATATGAATGAAATTTTAATGAAGATTGTAGAAAAAAGGATATTTATGGGTTCACATAAAATGTGTATTCCATTTTTTTTTGTGTATTCCATTTTTTTTTGTTATAATTCATCATTTAACTAAATAATTAAATTAACCAATCTTTTTATCCATTAATTATGTACAACCGGGATTCTTGACATTTTTTAGTTTTTTGAGTGACCACCCCTTTTTTTTGTTTTCTTTTCCTTCTGTAACATTGACAATACTTTTCGATCTCCCTGTTATCATAAATTGCTTCCCTAAAAAGTGATAATGTGCAAATACAACTTAAATATACAGTAATAATGTAAAATCTGAAATTGATAGTCCACATAAATAGAGTAAATAACATGAAAAAAATTAAAAATATGTTTTCACAGTCCAAAATAAATATGCAACAAACACAGCTGTGGCACTTGATAGAGGAAACGTGCTAAATCCATTTCTGTGACCACCACATGAGCCATCACCAACTGTAAGAAATTGGCTACAGAGTCCAATCAGCCTGATGTAAACAATCCCATCAAGGAATGGTCCGGCTCACAGTGCTTGGCTCAATTACCACAGTGTAGCTCACTCTCCAGAGTATGGTAAGATCAGTAATAACCATATATTACACGAGTATCCACAATCAAAACGGAGAAATACACATTGGGCCAGATTCAGGTAGAGTTACTCTGGAGCAGGGATCTCCAAACTACGGCCCTCCAGATGCTGTGGAACTACACTTCCCATGAGGCCTTGTAAAACTCTGACATTTGTAGACATGACTAGGCATGATGGGAAATGTAGTTCCTGAACACCTGGAGGGCCGTAGTTTGGAGACTCCTGCTCTGGAGTATCAGTGATACGCCAGCATAACTCTCACTTCAGAAAACAAGAAACGCCAGGTTGGAGTTCCTATACGAGCGGCGTAATTGTATTTCGCCGTCGTATCGGAACTGCAATTTTAAAAATGGCGCTCGGGCGTTCCCGCTGATTAACGCCGAGAATATGTTAATCAGCGAGAATCGGCAATTCACGATCGTATTCGGGCCCGACGCAGTGACTTTCCGACGTTTCCGTAACAGATACGCCGTGTAAAGAAAAAACAGCCCCCTAGTGGAGTATCCTATGTTAAGTATGGCCGTCGTCATCGCGTCGAATTTAAAAAATTTCCGAGTCGTTTGCGTAAAACGTCCGTGAATGGGGATTGACGTCATTGACGTTCACTGACAGAATTTGGAGCATGCGCACTGACAGTCGACGCATGCGCAGTACGTTCGCCGCGGGATCGCGCCTATTTTAAATACTACACGCCCCCTACCCGCCCAATTTGAATTCCGCCGGCTCATTTTCGCGACGCCGCCACAACTTTAGGGGCAAGTGCTTTGTGAATACAGTACTTGCTCCTAAAGTTTCGGCGGAGTAACGTAAATGAGAAAAGTTACTCCAAAATAAAGATTCGCCCATCTACCTGAATCTGGCCTATAGTGTAAATCTGGCTAAAAAGGAAACGCGTTGGATGGAGCTAACACACGCAACGTCACCACGCCCCTTTGATGAAGTCTTTGCTATGCAGCCCAGTGATTGTTTTTTCTTAAAGTACTTATCGGTTTTAACATGTGAGTCAATTTTGTACTATGTAGTCTGAATAAAGTTTTAGCCAGATTTACACTGTGGATTGTGACCCTCATTCTCAGCTTAGAATGTTAAGAAGTATGTTGTACAGCTGTCTAAGCACTGGTATTTATGCTATAGAGAAGGACAAATACACACACACCTCTAGTTCTGGTTTATCTCAGGGGAAACAGTAACATCTGGATAAGGTCTTCTAGTCTGTCCAGTCATTATTTCCCTCAAGGAATGTCATCCTAGTTTCCCATGCTATCTGTTTTCTGCTGTATCTGGTAATAACCCTGTGTCTATAGGGCAGCCTGAAACTGTCCCCTCCTACCATGAAGATAAACCGGCACTCAACTACACCTGCCGTTTCTTTCTGTCCTTTATAGCCTAAACAGGAATGTTCATGTGGACCAAGAGTTCCAGTTTATGGCCAAAGTTGGGTCAGATTATACGTGCACATGGTTGGATTGTACTATCACATTTGATTATCTTTGAACATCTATGACCTCTTTATGGCTTTGGCCCCTGCTAGGGAGGGCGGAAATTGAGAGTTTTAACTTTTAGCCCAAAGCTAGGCATAGACGGATCACAACTTGGCTGGTTCAGCAGGGGCTGCCTGAATTTTCATCTGTGTGTGACCCCGCTTTTGACATAAGTTGATCGGCTGTTGAAGGGAAATGTTGGATAGCCTTTTCCGATTGGAAGCAGCCGCTGATCAGTGTATTCTGAATACAGCATCCCACAAGTAAGGCCCCTTTCACACATGCGGACCGTATGTCCGCTTTTTCATCCATCCGTTTACGGATGAAATAGGGACATACATTAATCCCTATGAGATAGAAGGTGTCAGCGGATGAACATCCGCTGAGACCTGATCTCATCAGTGTCCGCTATGCTCCGATTTTGCAGACGGAGGAAAATCCTATTTTTCCATCTGTCTGCAGAGTGGATTGGGTGAACACGGACAGACTGGCCGTGTTCATCCGATCCCCTCATAGAGGAGAGCAGGGATCTGACAGGGAGGTCCCTGCACAGTGTGCAGGGACCGCCCTGTCATCTGCCGGCTCAGCGGGGGATCAACGGAGCGATCCCCACTAAGCAAGCAGATACACATGTATGGATCCTCACGGGACACGGCCTTAGGCGGCGTACACACGGCCGAGGTTCTCAGCAGAAACCAGCGAGAAGCTCGCTGGGATCCTCATTCTGCCGAGAACCTCGGCCATGTGTACACTCTCGGCGAGCATCCAGCAGGTTCTCTATTTTCTCGGCGGCCCGTCGGGATTAACAGCTGGTCGCCTTTCGGGATGGTCGCCGATTCTGACGGCCGGCCGAGAACCTCGACGGGCGGAACGATGTGTTTGGCCCGTCGAGGTTCTCTGCCGTGTGTACGCGGCCTTAGGTGGACACAGGAACCTGTTAGCTTTTTCTCTTTCAGCTTGCTGACTGAACGGAAAAAAAAACTATCTACGCCCAGCTTAAGGGCTGGTTCATATCAGCACCCATGATGTACCATGGCCACTGTCAAGGGTGAGGTGCTAATGTATCATAAATAATAGATCACACTGTTAACTTTTTACTTGTTTTGAAACTTTATTGAAATTACATTTCATTCAGTTTTATTCACCACTGTGAGTTGCAATGCCATGAAAATAAGTACAGTAAAACCTTGGATTGCAAGCATAATTTGTTCCCAAAAGCATGCTTGTAATCCAAAGCACTTGTATATCAAAGCAATTTTTTTCCATAAGAATTAATGGAAACTCAAATGATTCGTTCCACAACCATTTATTCAAGTCCTTCAGTTTATAGTCCAAATAAAAAGATTATAGCAATGTGATAGGTTGTGTAACCATAAAATGTCCATCCACAAATGGCAGTTTCCCCAAGGGGATTAGAAGCAAAATCCAGCAGAAGATAAAGAGTACAAAAGAGAAGAGAGGCGCCTCTAAGTGTAGCAATATGGTTACATTTAATGAAGGTACAACAAAAGTGCAGCATGGATGATGATTAAAAGAGGCACATTTAAGTATGCAGGCATCTTTGGTAAAGCGATCCACATAGACTGTCCACCTCACCGCTGGCTCTCACCGATATCAGTCTGCAATCGTGACCGGAAAGACTACCCTGCAGTAGAGTGATCTGAAAGCGAGGCTTGAACCGCTCATGGAAGAGATAACATCAGTGGCGGTCAGGAGAATGGTCTATGTGAACAACTTTACCCCAGATGCCTGCATACTTAGATGTGCCTGTTTTAATTATCAACCACTTGAGTCTCTAAATGTTGCGCCTTCATTAAATGTAACTATATTGCTACACTTAGAGGCGCCTCTCTTCTATTTTATACTCAGTTGTGACATGACGCTACTCTTATATCAAGACCACTTGTATAGCAAGTCAAAATTTATTTAAAAAAAAATCCTTGTCTTGCAAAACGCTCTCAAACCAAGTTACTCTCAAACCAAGGTTTTATTGTACAACATGTCCTACTTTTTTTCAGCACTTTGGTGAGGTGGTGTGAACTGAACTAATAGGACATAGGGAAATTGCCTTGTCTATGCTAAGGGCAAAGCTTCCCAGTCCAGTCAAACATGTTTTATATGAGCCCTACTTTTCGGAAAAACTACCTTTTTTAATGAAATGCAGTGGAGTCATGAGACAAGGCAAAATGAAAGCAGTTTTTGGTGGTTTGGTTTTTAAGGGTTCAATGGGCTTTAAATGGCTCCTTGGGGTTACAGAAATTCCTTTCAATCAACCCTGAACCTGTTCTTGTACCAAAAAATGTCCCCTCATTAGCCTCTTCTTTTTTTTTTTGGAGATAAAATAATTGACAGTGCAAAATATATATATATATATATATATATATATATATATATATATATATATATATATATATATATATATATATAAATGGAAAGCTACAGTACACAAATAAAGATCAAATACCCATAAAAAAAGTAAAAATGCAAAAAACATGAAATAAACAAAACTACTCTTTTTTTAAGCTAATTTTGCCTAAACTGCTCAGTAAGTGAAACTGAGTTTTCGCTTTGCCAAAACTGATTTTACATCCTGGCGCCTTCAGTAAATGCAATAAATGAATGGAAATATGGTACAGCAAGCATGCCTAAATTAAGAAGTCATATTAAAAATGAATATTGTATTAATAATTCAAAATCTCAATATGTGATCACTGAACGTTCTCTATAGGTTCTTTTGAAAGCTCAAGAGAGGACATTTATAGAAATAGGGCTAAAAGAAGAGTTTTAATAACAAGACCCTGTCTCTATATATTGTAACGTTCTCTCAAGTAAAAGTTCATATAAAGTGCACATCAACATTTGCGCTAACCAAATTTAGAATTATTCTACAAATATACCACAGCGGCAAAACCACACGAACGGCAATAATGATGTATATTTTTAATTCAGCTTAAAGATCGCTTATATGTTACATAAGTTGACACATTATTAGTCGGTGGAGGAATGAGCACATTAATCCCAGGCTCCGCGCTGTCTGCCTACTGTATGTTATCCTGGGGGTTTTATGTTTCATGTCTGACATGCAATCGCCCTATCCCAGAATTAATCCTCCTCATCAAGCTGAACAAATTAAATGCATTTATTCCTCCAGCAGATTTAAGCGGTAATAAAATACTTGTGGAGTTTCACACCGATTCTGCGGCTTGCGAAAATGTGTTTTCTTTTTTTTTTTGGATGCATTTCTAGCTAAATGTTACTTGATGATCGATTTAAGTCATAGAAAGCCTCTTAGATATTTGGAAATGTTCTGTGGACCTTTTCAGTAAATTGTACTTGATTGTTCAGCTTTTAGGCCATTCTCACTTAGGCCTAAAGCCCTGTCACTATCATCCAGAATATCATGTCTCGGAACAGCTGAAGATTATAGTGATTATCCTTCTCTGTTTTGCTTCCTATTTTCTTTTCCTCTCCTCGTCCAGGTTATATGCCTAAAGACATATAGCCGGATTCACAAAGCACTTACGCTGAAGTATCTCGAGATACGCCGCATAAGTGTAAATATGCGCCATCGTATCTATACGCCAAAAAACTGACTTCATCCGACGTAACTTATATGTATAGTGGGGGCATATTTACGCTGGACGCATTTGGCGCTCCCATTGATTTTCGATGCAAATATGCAAATGAGGGAGATACACCGATTCACGGCGCATTCTCAGCCTCGGCCTTGGCCTGGGACGATGACAAGGCATCCATGATAGGCTGAACACTGAACACTGAAATTAGTGTTCTGCCTATCACGGACGGTCTGGAACAGTCAGAGGGGGAGGCATGCTTTTTTAATAATGGAGGATGGCCGGTGACGGTGACAGGGAGGACAGTCAGGACGGGACGGCGTGGCTTTTAAATAATGGAGGATGGCCTAAGGAGAAGGTAGGGAGATAACATGCCTCACCACCGTGCCTGCTGTAACATGCCTCACCACCGTGCCTGCTGTAACATGCCTCACCACCGTGCCTGCTGTAACATGCCTCACCACCGTGCCTGCTGTAACATGCCTCACTCACCGTGCCTGTAACATGCCTCACCACCGTGCCTGTAACATGCCTCACCACCAGAGGAGGGCTGGCAGCCTTAGGCCTGGGGGGCAAGTCCAGTCAAGTGGCCCATAGAGCATGGAAAAGTGATGGATCAAGGAAAACAGTCTAAGATTTTTCATGATCACAAGAGTCCGCCCCCCTTACATCAGAGTCTGCACAGAGGCCCCCCTTACATCAGAGTCCGCACAGAGCCTCCCTTACATCAGAGTCCTCATGTCTGTGCAGAGGGAGAATGTTAGCACTGGTGTGCGCTGAGGCTGAGCTATGTGTGAGATGAGACATAGCTCAGCTCTGCAGCCATCTACCTCGGAGCTGACACAGGCACGGCTGTACAGTGGGAGGTGAGCAGCGGCCATGACCTGTGTTAACAGAGCTCCAGCAGGCATATTCCTGCCCTGCAAAAAACGCATTTAGTAGTGGCGGCTGGTGGCTGTGCATAGTGTCACCAGCCTGGGGGGAGATTTCCACCCTGCCCCCCCTGCCAGCCCTCCCCTGCTCACCACCATGCCTGTAACATGCCTCACTCACCGTGCCTGTAACATGCCTCACTCACCGTGCCTGTAACATGCCTCACTCACTGTGCCTGTAACATGCCTCACTCACCGTGCCTGTAACATGCCTCACTCACCGTGCCTGTAACATGCCTCACTACCGTGCCTGTAACATGCCTCACCACCGTGCCTGTAACATGCCTTACTCACCGTGCCTGTAACATGCCTCACTCACCGTGCCTGTAACATCCCTCACTCACCGTGCATGTTACAGATGGCACAGTGAGGGGTCGTCTTATACAGCGAGTATATCCCAAAACCAAAATTTTAGCTGGAAAATTAGGGGGTCGTCATACGCCGGCAAAAAAAAAAAGTTACTTTGCTGAGTAACTAATTACTTTGCCAATGTAGTAACTGAGTCACTAACTCAATTACTTTTTCGGACAAGTAATTTGTAACTGTAACTAATTACTTTTTTAAAGGATGATGAGCAACACTGCTCAAACCACCCCTTTTGCCCCCCCCCCCCTCCACTCATCTATTACCAGTATCGTGGGGTTCTTCTTCCCATAGCATCCTGATTTTTTTTAAATAAAAGCTCCACCCAAAAAAGCTCATCTTGTTCGCACCCTCCCCCCATTTGACACTTTTCGGGGGGTACCGTTTTTTTAGGCTTTAACATCACTGCATGGGTGTCATTAAAATTTTCCATTGGCTGGCTGGCAGCAAAGTCCTCTTTAGGATTACATCATAAAGAAGTGAGTGGTTGAGGGGGTATAATCTCCAATTTGATCCCCGGTAGTGATTTCTGTAAACAGTGCCAATGAGGGTAAGTTCCTATAAACCCGCAGACTAAGTTTAAATGATCTTTACAAATCATTGTGCACTGTAAATCTAGGAATTAAATTAAGCATAACTGATTATGGCACATAAACCTGTCAATGTATCGTTCAAGTCTTCTTCATGTCATGTCATAATGACAAATTTTCATCATATTGTGTTCTGTCCTCAATTCCCAGTGGATATATTGTGCAATTCTTGACACAAGACTTAAGCCTCGTACACATGCTTTCTCGGCAAGAACCAGCAAGAAAACTGCTGGCAGAGCTTTCCTGCTGAGTATAACGTGCGTGTGTACAAGACTTTCAGGTTTCTCGTCAAGAAAATTGCCTAAAATCTCGATTACAAAAATAGAGAACCTGCTCTCTATTTTTCTCGTCGTGATTCTTGGCAGTGTTTTCCTGCCGAGAAACCCGAGAGTGTGTATACTTACCTGTTGCCGTGGAAACCTGTCCATCCTCGAAATTACTTTGACGCATGCGCGGTAGCTTCCTAGGCATAGGTAGGGTGCAGCAAGATGGCGGCGACGGCACTAGCTATGACTAAGCACTGAAGCTACAGTCCGAAATGTTAGCTTTTTGTTACAGTTTTGCTGTGGCGTGTGATTCATTTTAATTAAAGGAACGTTTTTTTTGGAGTGCGGCTGTCCAAGTTCCTTTTGTATTTTTGCATGGCGGCGACGGCATTGAATGTGACAAGCGCATGCTCATCATACGCGATGACATCACCACGTTCTTGCCATTTAAAAGAACCGTGGTTCTTTTGAATGGAGTGTCTGTACACTTGGGCAGCAAGAGATTCTTGCCAAGAATCTCGTCAGGAGAAACAATGGGCCAGATTCAGATACACTTAATATTGCGCTGCGTAATCAAAATACTCTACGCTGCCGTATTTCACCAGGCTCTACACCGAATCCTGGTAGATTTTTGCCCGTACGCTACGGCGGCGTAGTCTATTTCTCGCCGCGTAATCGAAATACGCGATTGGGGGGCGTGAAGCATTTAAATTAAGCGCGTCCCTGCGGTGATCGAACTGCACATGCTCCATTCAGAAATTTCCCGCCGTGCATTGCGCGAAATCACGTCGTTACGTAATTCGTTGTTTGAGTAGCGTCGTTTACGAACATTCCTATTCCCGAACGACTTACGTAAAAAATAATAAAAGATGTCGGAAAACGTAGAAATTTCGACGCGGGAACGACGGCCATACTTAACATGGGCTGTCTAATATTAGACCAGCAAAAAGCTGGTATAGTGTTACGTAAAAAAAAGATGACTAAAGGTGCAGTAAGAGATTGCGATTGAAGATCGTAATTTCTGGGATCGCCGGCAAAAGCTCAATAGCATACCCCGACACGGAAAACGACGGGAAGTCCACCCAGTGGCCGCAATTTTATTGCAGCGTAGATCCGAAGGCGTACAAACACGTAATCCAGTCGAATTGAAGCCCGCAGCCGTCTATTCATGGTTTGAGGCTTCCGACTACCTAGAAAACGCGCGTTTGAAATTACTCCAGTCTAACACCAGTTAGACAGGCGTAATGGCTCTGTGAATCTGGCCCAATGTGTTTTTCCTGACTAGATTCTGGCCCGTGTGTACAGGGCTTTGGGATTACTTACTCATCAAGCAAATCTAAACCTAAAGTTTCTTGGTACTGACCTTGTATAGCTGCTCTCCTGGGGCCTCTGATTGAGCCATTGGATAAATGAATGTTCACGTCTTATAGTCAGTCATAAATGTTAAATGATAGGAAGGAAAATACTGTGAAATAGTTGGCTTTAACCTCTTGCCACCCACCTAACACGTGCAGCTGCAGAGAAGGTGGGCTTTAACACCCACAGGCTGCACATGTGCATCCATGGGTGTCAGCACATTTTGTTCTCTCAGCACAGTGACCAAGCTGTCAAAGATAGATCTTGGTCCATATTAATGATCAGGAGCCAGTGGGACCGGCGCATTTGTGCGGTAAGGCAGTGATGTGGATCTGGCTGGTCTGGCTCGCAGTTTCCGCTCTAATTTATCCCAAAGGTGTTCTGTCGGGTTGAGGTCAGCACTCTGCGCAGGCCAGTCAAGTTCCTCCACCCCAAATGCGCTCATCTATGTCTTCATGAACCTAGATTTGTGCACTGGCCCAAATGATTTGGTGGAGAGGGGATTATGTTGTGGGGTTGTTTTTTAGGGGTTGGGCTTGGTTCCTTAGTTGATGGGAACTCTTAAAGCATCAGCATACCAAGACATTTTGGACAATTGCTTCCCCCCAACCATGTGGGAACAGTTTGGGCATGGCCCCTTCCTGTTCCAACATGACTGCGCACCAGTACCTCTGCAACTCACTGAGGCACTATGGGCATGGGATCCTTCCCTGAGCGCCATAACAGAGGCAACCAATGGGAGGTCCCCCTCCTGGTCTAACCAGCAACACCAGTAGCCCTTTCTTCCACCAGTAACCCATATCTTCCTCAGGCTTTATGGCAATGGATCTTAGTAGCAACCTCACCAAGCGCATGTTTTATTTACAGAAAACATTCCCATCTTGAGGTTAGGAGAAGGAAAGTTCCAGATACCTATTTTCTGGAACATAGTTGATTTACTTCTTTACCCCTTTTCAGTCATCCTAATAGTGACAGTACATTCTTCAGTCACAGCATAAAAAAATAATATGCAGAAATAGAAGCAGAGATGATAAGCAGCCCATACTACTTGAGGGGTTTTGCAAAAGTTCTACATCCTATACCACAAAGGTCTATACCTGCTCCTTCCTTGCTTCCTCCCTAAGGGGAAGCTCCTAGAAGGTACATCCACAAAGATGACATCTTTGTCATTGCCTTGTTCCAAGATGGCAGCAGCAGGGCTGGCACTAACCCACCATGTATGTCACACTCCTCTTATTACCCTGGGGACTACCTAGGCACCTGCACTGCCTACTATTCACTACAGGATTTTCACCCCTAACTATGGCAACACCAATAACTATTTTGGGGAACTACACCAGGCACCTTTGTGGCCATACCCTACAAAAGATTAGAGATGGAAAGCTGCACATGTACAATGCCACTTCTTAGCTATGTAGCACCCCCTAGCATGGCTAGAGTGCTAATGTTAGGATTTGTTTTTCGTAGTGTAGGTACATTTCAGGCTTGGCTGGCAGTCAAGCCTGTGTGTATTTCTGGGTCGGGTAAGTGACTCAGATAGGCTGGATGACTCATCAGCAACTTCTCTGGTGACTCCCCCTGCTACCTGGAAACTGGGAGAAGATTTCAGAAGCAGTTAGGATGAGTCTAGGAAGAGCTTGCTGGAGTGTTATGAGGGCCCTAAAAAAACAAAAAAAACAAAGCTGCAAGGATGGCTTTTGACTCCAGAGTGTATGGAAAATGAATGTGCCTGGCTGTGCAGGGTGAGAGATAACCAACATTCACCAGCGGCTCCTAGGAGGGTAGCGCTTCAGCTATGATGAGAAAACCTGTAGATCCATAGGTATACGCAGCCTATTTCATTTGGGCAGTGATGGCAAATCTTGGCACCCAAGATGTTTTGGAACTACATTTTCCATGATGCACAGGCACTCTGCAGTGTTGTTGAGCATCATTGGATATGTAGTTCCAAAACATCTGGGGTGCCAAGGTTCGCCATCACTGCATTAGGGTGTAAACCTCAAACACACATGCATGTGTGTATGTGTGTAGATATATGTATATATATGGGACACACACTCTTAAAGGATCAGTGAAGGAAAAAAATGATAATGCTAAATAGCTTGCTTTACCTTATAGCAGTCCTTCTTTCATGTCCTACATGTCCATTTTTTGCTTAGAAGTTGCTGTAATCCCTTGCTGAACTCCACACTTCCTGCTTGTCTGGCTCCTTATGAAAAAACTCATGGTAGCTTTTCATTGTGGTCCATGATCAAGAAGATGTTATTACTATGTGTCTAAAACTCCTCAGAACCAATCAGATTCATTTTAAAAACAAACACTGCCCTGAAACTAGTCTAAAAACGAAACTAAACTGCAGGCACATTATATGATTGATTTTTATCTATTTTAATCATTTTTAAAATTAATCAGATAACTATTATGTCTCTATACCCTGTAAACAGTCATTTCAGCAAAACATTTTTTTCCTTTACTACTCCTTTAACCACTTAAGACCCGGACCAAAATGCAGGTAAAGGACCTTGCCCCTTTTTGCGATTTGGCACTGCGTCGTTTTAACTGACAATTGGGTGGTCGTGCGACGTGGCTCCCAAACAAAATTAGCGTCCTTTTTTCCCCATAAATAGAGCTTTCTTTTGGTGGTATTTGATCACCTCTGCGGTTTTTATTTTTTGCGCTATAAACAAAAATAGAGCGACAATTTAAAAAAAAATGCAATATTTTTTACTTTTTGCTATAATAAATATCCCCCAAAAATATATAAAAAAACATTTTTTCCCTCAGTTTAGGCCGATATGTATTCTTCTACCTATTTTTGGTAAAAAAAAAATCGCAATAAGCGTTCTATAAAATTTATAGCGTTTACAAAATAAGGGATAGTTTTATTGCATTTTTATTAATTAATTTTTTTTTACTACTAATAGCGGCGATCAGCGATTTTTTTCGTGACTGTGACATTATGGCGGACACTTCGGACAATTTTTACACATTTTTGGGACAATTGTCATTTTCACAGCAAAAAATGCATTTAAATGGCATTGTTTACTGTGGAAATGACAGTTGCAGTTTGGGAGTTAACCACAGGGGGCGCTGTGACTTTGAGTGTTACCTGTGTGTGTGTTTACAACTGTAGGGGGGTGTGGCTGTAGGTGTAACGTCATCGATCGCGTCCCCCTATAACAGGGATGACGCGATCGATGCTGCGGCCACAGTGAAGCACGGGGAAGCCGTGTTTACACACGGCTCTCCCCGTTCTTCAGCTCCAGGGAGGGATCGCCGCACTGCAGTGGCGATCGGGTCCACGAGTCCCGCGGTCCCGGTCCCGGAGCTTCGGACCGGGTCACAGGAGCGCGCCGCGGGCGCGCGCCCGTGACCCACGGCTGGGTACTAAAACCAACGTATATATACGTTGATGTGCCCAGCCATGCCATTCTGCCGACGTATATGTGCAGTAGGCGGTCCTTAAGTGGTTAAATAAATAAATGTAAACAAACATTTTAAACTGTATTAAAACATGGATGGTGTCAGGGTGTCAGTAGGGCAGTGGACATGTCAGGAGGGCAGAGATTGATGTCAGTCAGTAGAGCAGTGGATGGTGTCAGTAGTTTTTTATTTTTATTATTTTATTATTAATCATTTTCTTACAATTATTTTTTATTACTTTTTTTTACAATTATTTTAGGAGCCACGTTGGGGGGCTTTGGTAAAATATCAGAGATCTAAACAGACTAATGCCTGATGTCTCACTTTTAGCTCGTCAGCATGAGTATTAGGATGTGCCCAGGCACACCTGGTACACCCTGTGTGCGCGCGCCTAGATCTGACCTGTAGTCAAATGTTCTGTTTTTCTGTTTTGTCTTGGTTTCTCCTATAAGTGAAATCCTTGAAAAGTTCTCCAGTATTTTCAGAATCTTTCAGAACCCTCTGCAGCCTCCCACTTAATCCTCCATCAGCCTGGCCATCCATCATAGATTTTTCAGCGGTTTGTTTGACAACAATATGCAAGCGGTTCCCTCTGAGAGATTTATGCAATGTGGTTATTACGAACTTCTATTGACTGATATGTTTGAAGTAAAGCAATAGAAGGAATACAATTTCCCTGCTGAGATGTACCCAGCCGAGAAGTATTATGTATTGATTTTCTCTTTTTACAATGTTACCTTTTACTTACTGTTGTGAAAACACCGTGGCTCCACTTCCAAGAACACAGAGTGGGCACTATTATTATTTGTCTTCTCCAAGGGGCTTCTATGTATCTGTACCTCTCTGCCCACATTTAAAAGTAGTTGTAGATTTAAATCTACCTGGATAGCATTTAACAGTGCTAAAGGACTGAGTATCACAAACAACTGCTATATACTATATATATATATATATATATATATTTTTTTTTTTTATTATTATTTATTTATGTTTTCCATACAATTATGTTTTTGCCTTTTATTGCAAAAGTCCTGTTGATCTCCAACTTTTTTTTCTTTTTTTTTTCTTTCTAAGGCTCATTTGCAGCCCATTCATTTCAATCGCCTGCCCTGCCCATGAGAAATGTGGGGAAAGGAGCCCCTAACCTATTTTTTTATTGTTCCGCACCAAAGCACATGGTGCAGAGGCATATCCATGCGATCCTACGGGACAAAGCTCAGCGCAGTGGAGCCACATATATGTGTTACTTCGGTGTCAAGGGGCTAACATGCTCTCTCGCTTCCGCTCTCCCGACACTCCTCTGCTACTATTGGATCAGATTGCAGATTGCAATGTCTGATGGTTGAGTCATCCAAGGCTCCGGGATCCGAACTACAGCTATGTGCCGTTCGAGATCCATTAGAACAAACACCAGGCAGACTGTATGTAAAATCAAACAGAACTCTTTTATTGAAAGCCACACAGCACATTTTTATACAGAATTTGGAACATCCCGCCCTCAACAACTGCTTTCCTATTGGTCAATTGTAAAGTATATGCAGTCCTCACTCAGATCCTCCTAAGCCATGCAAATGAGGACTTGGAATAGTCAACAAAAATTGGTCCGATAGCTTGAATAGCATGACAGCTATGTGTAATGAGACAGAAGCCCCAGGGGGCAATCATTGTACACAATAGCCAGACACAGAACAATGGAGCCGTCTGGAGAGGGAGTTAGTCTTAAGACAGGGCAGAGACCCCCCACTGTGTAACTGACTTCAAGGAAAAACACTTCCCAAATCCAAGGTCCATGACAATACTTCCCCTGGGAAACAGTCCAACAGCCACCGTGGGATCCTCAACTCGAGGATGTTGGAAACGTAGTCTTATGCCGTGTACACACGGTCGTTTTTTGCGATGAAAAAAAACGATGTTTTTTAAAACGTCATTTAAATTGATCATGTGTGGGCAAAACGTTGTTTTTTGTCTTAAAAAAAACGACAAAAAAAAAATTCCAACATGCTTGAATTTTTTGTGTCGTTTTTCAAAACGTCGTTTTTTTGTTTCACAAAAAGTCACCGTGTGTAGCAAAAACGTCGTTTAAAACTACGTTTTTCAACCCGCGCATGCCCAGAAGCTAGTTATGAAGCGAGCTTCAATGGAAAAGAGTGGTGAACGTAACCTCGCTTTTTGTGAAAAAAACGATGGTGTGTATGCAACATCGTCTTTGAAAAGTGACGTTTCAAAAACGTCGTTTTTTACTTCACAGAAAACGTTGTTTTTTTTCATCACAAAAAATTATCGTGTGTACGCGGCATTAAGGTTCCAGGTCTTTCTGCTGGGATAATCCATCCGCCTTCCTGTTTTGAGGCCCTGGCCCATAATCAGAAGGCAAGAAGCTCGCATTAAGTCCTCTCCAAAAGCCCCTGTCCCGGCTAGGTCTGCCACACATCTCCCCCTTTGGCAGGAGACTAACACAGGGGGAGACCTCAATGCCGGTACCCACACAGTACCCCAAATAATTTGTCCCAAACAGAGCATTACTCACCCAGCCAACCTCTGCCTCCCTCAGAGAACATACCCACTGCTGAAGAGAGGCCTGGACTGGCCCTTCTCCCTGGAGTCCTTTCAGCCGCTGGAGAGAAGACTGGACTCAGTTCATCATGCTGTTGGGGATCTGGGCCAACTGCCCCCCATCCCTGGGGTATACAAGTGGAGACTGAAGTACCATCCACTTGTGGTAGGTGAAAACCCCCCGGTTTATGCAAAGCAAGGCTGACATCCTCCCGTCTCAGTGCCGCACCATTTTCTGGGGTTGTGTCTTTGAAGACCGAAGTTCCATCCACTACCACAGGAACCCCCTCTTCTGTTAGTTGAGAGCAGAGGCCCGGGGCACTCTGCTCTGTTGCAAGCTCTTCTGCTGGGTTTCTGTGAGTGGAGACCACAGTCCCATCCACCGATATCTGCTCAAGCTGTAGTTGTGTGCAGCAGCCCGATGCATCCTGCCCTGCTGCCAGTGATTCAGCTGGGAGTAAAAGCTTTACCACCTCAGCTTGTTGCTGGGGAGAGGGGCCAACTGCCCCGGCTCCCTGGAACTCCACAGTTGGTTCCGGTGCTGGGCAGAGATTGCTAGAACTCTGCCCTGTTGCCAGCACTTCTGCTGGGGATGCATAATCCATAACATCCTCTGAACAGTCCATACATTATGTAATCTGCAGCTGGGGAGTGATCGCCACCTTCTCACCCTGAGCCTCCGGAACTGCCACAGGGGTGGGGCAGAGGTCTTGAACCCTCTGTCCGGTGACCAGCGCTTCAGCTGGGGAAGTTCCTTGTAACTCCACAGATACTGCCCTTGGTGCTGGGTAGAGCACAGTGAAGTTTGGCCCTGATCTCAGCTCCTCTGCTGGAGGCTCATCAGGTTTTTCTTCCTCAGCAGAAAAGTCTATTAAATCCCCTGTCTCTGCAACTAGTGTCTGGGGATAGAGGTTCACCATCTCCTGTCTATGGAACCCAGAAGATGCTATAGGTACTGAGCAGAGGTTAGCAGAGCTCTGCCCTGCGGTCAGCACTTCAGCTTTGGGAATGGCAATCTCCAGATTTTCCACTGCCGATTTATCAGCCAGGATTTCAGCGTTGTCAGCTGATATTTCCTCATAGTCCCAGGCAAAGGGAGCCCCACCCTGCTGCTGAGCAAAGTCTAGCAGCTGTTTGTAGGCGATTTCCAGCTCCCATTCCTGAACGGCCAGAAACTCCAAATCTTCCTGTAACCAGTGCACTTCCAAGACATTCAGTCTTCGCACTTTGTGCTCCATTATCTCCTCCAAACACCACTCCCGATCATTCCCAAAGTCGGGATCACTGGACATCATCCAATACAACAATTCCAGGCCATCATAGTCAAAGCCTTCCGTGGGGCTGTCATCCGTTGACCACGGGCACTTTTGGACTACATACCACCGGAGGGCTCTGTAGCTCTCGTCCAATCACATCTCTGCCCGGATCAGCCTGCTTAACTCAGCTGTCCACTCCTGCTTCGGTTGTTCCCGCAATAACAGCATTCGTACTTCATACTGTGACCAGTACCTTACATGGATGGAGGGGAGAACTTTTCCCTGGTGTCGCTGCTCACGGGCTAGCGCTTCCTTCCAGAGTTTGCAGCGGATTGAATCAGACCATCCAAGCAGGACCTCCTCTGATACTGGTCCTCTGTGCTGTATCCGCATCTCTTGCAACCTCCTTCTAAATTCCTCTTCCATGGCGACTGGTATCTGTACCTCGCCTCTCCTTTCATTTGGTGCTGCTTCTTTAGGCGTTGTCACCGATTGCCATATTTCTGCCATTCTCTGCTCATGTTGCCGCTCTCATTCTCTCTCTTGTCGCTCATCCTGCAGCTGGATGCCTCTAATGGCATTCTGTATGGCAGTTTCTAATGGGTTAGCACCATATAATGCCAACCGCTCTCGAAAACGTTGCTGAAACAAGTCTACGTGGCTCTCCTGCAGGCTGCATAGCTGGTCATTCATTGTGGTGGTTTGGAGTGTCCCAGTAACTGGAGAGCAAATCCCACCGCTGCCAACCAATGTAACGAGACCCTTGCTCGCTCGCTTCCACTCTCCCGACACTCCTCTGCTACTATAGGATCAGTTTGCAGATTGCAATGTCTGATGGTTGAGTCATCCAAGGCTCCGGAATCTGAACTACAGCTATGTGCCGTTCGAGATCCATTAGAACAGACACCAGGCAGGCTGTATGTAAGTTCAAACAGGACTCTTTCATTGGAAGCCACACTTTTATACAGAATTTGGAACATCCCGCCCCCAACAACCGCTTTCCTATTGGTCAATTGTAAAGTATATGCAGTCCTCACTCAGGTCCTCCTTAGCCATGCAAATGAGGACTTGGAATAGTCAACAGAGATTGGTCCAATAGCTTGAATAGCATGACTGCTATGTGTAATGAGACAGAAGCCCCAGAGGGCAATCAATGTACACAATAGCCAGAAACAGAACAATGGAGCTGTCTGGAGAGGGAGTTAGCCCTAAGACAGGGCAGAGACCCCCACTGTGTAACTGACTTCAAGGAGAAACACTTCCCAAATCCAAGGTCCATGACAATGAGAATTCCCCTTGTATTCTATGGTGTGCATTTACAGCTGAGCATCATGTGACTGAAAGCTTTATAAAAGTACATGAGCTTCTTCTTTGAGGCAAAGTCATGCGTTTTTGGTCCCCATAGACTGCAATAAAAGTGTCTGAAAAACCGGAGATATTGAATATTTTTCATGTGATTTTTTGCCTCTGCTTCTCTTAACTACTAGGTTTCCTTTAGGCGAAAACAAAAATCTTCACGTCTGAAATACGTATGGACAAATGCACATGATGGCAGCAGGGGGAAACTTTGGTTATGACTAAGGCCTTATAGGCTGAAACGCGTCAACTGTTATAATTTGCGTTTGTTCACTGTGGCTTGTCAATAAATACAACATTTTTTTTTTTAAATAGCCACGACCAGAGTGCGGATCATGCTTTCTTCAGCAAGGGGAAACTACATGCCGTCAAACAAAGTTTTATGTTTGCTTAAATGATTTTCATGTACCTGTATGTGGAGCCTGAGATAACAAGGGTGGCACAGTTCCTATCAGAGATGTTGAGACTGCAGGAGTGAAGGACCGGCTCAAGTGTGAAGGTATAGAGTGAGCAGGAACTAGTATCTTGGAGTCTAGTATCTGACGGGCAGAGGTACATCTGGCGATGCACCATGGAAATGCCAAGTCCAATTAATGGTGGAGTCAGGTCCCACACCTGGTAAAGTAACAGTTGAATCGATGAGCACCAGGATGTAAGCAGAATCAGATTAAGGCAAAAGCAATCGGGCAGTGAGATAAAGAAATTATTTAAAAAATAGCTAGATCACTCATGATCTATGTCAGTGTCAGGGTTAGTGTTAGGGTTAAGGTAAGGGTCAAATGCCAAGGTAAGTGTCAAAGGTTAGGGTCAGCATATTTTGGGTTGGATTAAAAAAAAAAAAAAAAAACATTTTTTAACTGCTTGCTTATTGGGCATTTAATACCCCTTCCTGCCCATGCCAATTTTCAGCTTTCAGTGCTGTCACTCTTTGAATGACAATTGCGCGGTCATGCAACACTGTAACCAAATGACATTTTTTATCATTTTTTTCATCAGTTGTTTCAAGGGGACTAACACCTGGACTGACGCATGCTGGACGGGGACCCAAGGCAAAACCTCCATGGAAAATTACGTAGTTGTCGCAGAGTCCGGTTTTAATCCTTGAAAAGCATAAATCACCTAACATCCCTAAATTGTTTGGAATAACGTACTTTAACCTCTTTCCCACCGCGCTATAGACAAAATACGCCTACAGCGCGGTGGAGTTGTTCTAACAGAAACCTCCTCCCGCGCGCCCCCTGGAGAAGACCCGGAGCATCACGGATCACAGTAAATTGCCGCTGATAGCGGCCGTTTACCACGTGATCGCTCCGTCAAATGACGGAGCGATCACTTGTAAACAAACCGGCGTCATGTAATGTCCGGTACAGTGTGAGAGGAGAGGGGGGGGGAGCGGGTGGCAGCAGCAGCACTGTGGGCTGGATCTGTGACAATTGCAGTCACAGATCCAGCCATCCCTCCCTGCGCAATACTCTGCAATACCCCCCATACTCTGCAATACCCCCCATACTCTGCAATATCCCCCATACTCTGCAATACCCCCCATACTCTGCAATACCCCCCATACTCTGCAATACCCCCCATACTGTGCAATACCCCCCATACTGTGCAATACCCCCCATACTCTGCAATACCCCCCATACTGTGCAATATCCCCCATACTCTGCAATACCCCATACTCTGGGGTTACAGATAGAGTTAGGGTTACAGATAGGGTTACAGATAGGGTTAGGGTTACAGACAGGGTTAGGGTTACAGATAGGGTTAACCCTATCTGTAACCCTAACCCTGTCTGTTACCCTAACCCTAACGCTAACCATATCTGTAACCCTAACCCTATCTGTAACCCTAACCCTGTCTGTAACTTACACACTCATGACATAAATGTTATTCCTCTATGGGCCAGATTCAGGTAGAGTTAGGCTGGAGTATCAGTGATACTCCAGCCTAACTTTCACTTTAAGCCGGCGTTTCTGTTTTCTGTAACCAGAAAACAAGAAACGCCGGGTTGGAGTTCCGATGCGATCGGCGTAATTGAATTTCGCCATCGCATCGCAACTTTAATTTAAAAATGGTGCCGGGGGCGTTCCCGCTGATTTACGGCGAAAAAATATGTTAATCAGCGGGAATCGGCAATTCACGATCGTATTCGGGCGCAACGCAGTGACTTTCCGACGTTTCCGTAAGCGATACGCGGCGTAAAGATAAAGCAGCCCCCTAGTGGAGTATCCTATGTTAAGTATAGGCGTCGTCATCGCGTCGAAAAAAATAATAATTTGCGTCGCTTGCGTAAAATGTCCATGAATGGGGATTTGACGTCATTGACGTTCACTGACAGAATTTGGAGAATGCGCACTGGGATGCATTGACAGTCGACGCATGCGCAGTACGTTCGCCGCAGGATCGCGCTTAGTTTAAATAATACACGTAGTCTCACACATGGGGTATCGCCATACTTGGGAGGAATAGCAGAATGTATTTTGGGGTGTAATTTGTGGTATGCATATGCTGTGTGTGAGAAATAACCTGCTAATATTACAGAAACAAGATTTTTTATTTATTTTTTACTGAATTTTCAGTCTTTTTTCTTTTATAGCGCAAAAAATAAAAACCGCAGAGGTGATCAAATACCACCAAAAGAAAGCTCTATTTGTGTGAAAAAATTACAAAAATTTCAGATGGGTACAATGTTGTATGACTGAGTAATTATCATTCAAATTGTGAGAGCACCGAAAGCTGAAAATTGATCTGGTTAGGAAGGGGGTTTAAGTGCCCAGTGGTCAAGTGGTTAAAACATCAGGTATGATGGTGTATCAATCAGGTAGTGTAAGGGTTAGGGTTACAGATAGGGTTAGGGTTAGAGATAGGGTTAGGGTTACAGATATGGTTAGGGTTAGGGTTACAGACAGAGTTAGGGTTAGGGTTACAGATAGAGTTAGGGTTACAGATAGGGTTAGGGTTACAGACAGGGTTAGGGTTACAGATAGGGTTAACCCTATCTGTAACCCTAACCCTGTCTGTTACCCTAACCCTAACGCTAACCATATCTGTAACCCTAACCCTATCTGTAACCCTAACCCTGTCTGTAACTTACACACTCATGACATAAATTTTATTCCTCTATGGGCCAGATTCAGGTAGAGTTAGGCTGGAGTATCAGTGATACTCCAGCCTAACTTTCACTTTAAGCCGGCGTTTCTGTTTTCTGTAACCAGAAAACAAGAAACGCCGGGGTTGGAGTTCCGATGCGATCGGCGTAATTAAATTGCGCCATCGCATCGCAACTTTAATTTAAAAATGGCGCCGGGGGCGTTCCCGCTGATTTACGCAGAAAAAATATGTTAATCAGCGGGAATCGGCAATTCACGATCGTATTCGGGCGCAACGCAGTGACTTTCCGACGTTTCCGTAAGCGATACGCGGCGTAAAGATAAAGCAGCCCCCTAGTGGAGTATCCTATGTTAAGTATAGGCGTCGTCATCGCATCGAAAAAAATAAAAATTTGCGTCGCTTGCGTAAAACGTCCATGAATGGGGATTTGACGTCATTGACGTTCACTGACAGAATTTGGAGCATGCGCACTGGGATGCATTGACAGTCGACGCATGCGCAGTACGTTCGCCGCGGGATCGCGCTTAGTTTAAATAATACACGCCCCGTACCCGCCCAATTTGAATTCCGCCGGCTCATTTTCGATACGCTGCCGCAACTTTAGGAGCAAGTGCTTCATGAATAACAGCACTTGCTCCTAAAATTTCGCCAGAGTAACGTAAATGGGAAATGTTACTCCAGAGTAAAGATGCTCCCATCTACCTGAATCTGGCCCTATGTGTCAATCTTGGTGTAGTGATGACTGTGCTTGTGCGCACGTTTGGGAGATTGCAGGCGATGGGGGGTTTTCAAATCCTATGGTCCTGCTGAGGTAGTTCAGTGACAGTTAAGTGACCCAGAAAACAATGATTCTGTAGTGTGGGCCCATTGTTGGCCTAGTAGGCTTTAATGATCTTCTTAGATGATCACAAAGAAAATGAATGTTTTTTCTATGCAAAATTATCCAGCCGATCGCTTTTGGTCTGTTCACAATGAAGCAACGACCGTATCATCTGGGGTGTGCCAACCAACATTGCCATTGCCAACACACTCATAGAGGTGGTTGCTTCATTGTGATACGCAAGCCCCTTCACCACAACAAGGTAATGATCACGAAGGGGAATTGACACATGTATGTGCCTTTTTTTGGTTTTGTTTTTGCAGCCACAGTGCTGCACCGGAGGCCAGAAAAATTAGGCATATACACATGCCTGAAAAATTAGGTATTGTTGCAGCGACTGCTGTAGCAGCGGCCAGAAATATTGATGTTTTCAAGGCAGAAAGTGCACTAAAACATTGAGGCTTGAACCCTAGTTGGTGGGGGATAAGTCATGCAAGTCATCCGGCATGCAGAGATAAAACACAGCAGCGTATGGACCGTTTTAGCCCAAGGCAGTTCATCTCATCAGACCTTTTTTAGTCAAATGTATCGCCCACTGTCAGTCCCTTCGGGATCTATGCCTCATTCATCTTAATAAAGGTGAGGTAATCTAGACTTCTTTGACCTAGGCAGCTTCTCTTCTCAGTGACAATACCTCCTGCTGCACTGAAGGTCCTTTCTGAAAGGACACTTGAAGCAGCGCAAGCCAGAAGCTCTATTGCAAATTGGGATAGCTCAGGCCACAGGTCAAGCCTGCACACCCAGTAGTCAAGGGGTTCATCGCTCCTCAGAGTGTCGATATCTGCAGTTAAGGCGAGGTAGTCTGCTACCTGTCGGTCGAGTCGTTCTCAGAGAGTGGACCCTAAAGGGCTGTGGCGATGCGTAGGACTTAAAAAGCTCTGCATGTCCTCCATCAACCACACGTCTGTAAAGCGTCCTGTCCTTGCCGGCATGGTCATGGTAGGAGGAGGATTACTTTCACCTCTTCCCCTGTTAGAAGTGCTGTGACATCACCCTTATACGCTGTGTAAAGCATACTTTTTCATTTATTTTGGAACTGTTGCATCCTTTCCGACTTCCGGTAACATTTCAGGCACTTTCTGCTTATACCGGGGGTCTAGTAGCGTGGCCACCCAGTACAGGTCGTTCTCCTTCAGCCTTTTTATACGAGGGTCCCTCAACAGGCACGACAGCATGAAAGACCCCATTTGCACAAGGTTGGATGCCGAGCTACTCATGTCCCGTTCCTCGTCCTCACTGATGTCACGGAAGGTCTGTACTTCCCCCCAGCCACATACAACACCACGGGTACCAGATAGGTGACAACGAGCACTCTGGGATGCCTGCTGTGGTTGGTCTTCCTCCTCCTCCTCCTCAAAGCCACATTCCTCCTCTGACTCCTCTTCCTCATACTGCTCTTCCAGCATTGCCGCAGGTCCAGCAAGCGATGCTGATAAGGCTGTTTCTGGTGGTGATGGTGACCACAACTCTTCCTCTTCCTCTTCACGCTCATCTACGGCCTGATCCAGCACTCTTTGCAGGGCACGCTCCAGGAAGAAAACAAATGGGATGATGTCGCTGATGGTGCCTTCAGTGGGACTGACTAGGTTTATCAATTCCTCAAAAGGACGCATGAGCCTACAGGCATTGCGCATGAGCGTCCAGTAACGTGGCAAAAAAATTCCCAGCTGCGCATAGGCTGTCCTAGCACCCCGGTCATACAAATACTCGTTGACGACTTTTTCTTGTTGGAGCAGGCGGTTGAACATTAGGAGTGTTGAATTCCATCGTGTCGGGCTGTCGCAAATCAAGCGCCTCACTGGCATGTTGTTTCGCCGCTGGATATCTGAAAAGTGCGCCATGGCTGTGTAGGAACTCCTGAAATGGCCACACACCTTCCTGGCCTGCTTGAGGACGTCCTGTAAGTCTGGGTACTTATGCGCAAATCGTTGTACAATCAGATTCAACACATGTGCCATGCACGGCACATGTGTCAACTTGCCCAAATTCAGTGCCGCCAACAAATTGCTTCTGTTGTCACACTACTTTGCCAATCTCCAGTTGGTGTGGAGTCAGCCACTGAGCCGCCTGTGCGTTCAGGGCGGACAGGAGTGCTGGTCCGGTGTGACTCTCTGCTTTTAGGCAAGTCAACCCCAAGACGGCGTGACACTGTCATATCCGGGATGTGGAATAGCCCCTGGGAAGCTGGGGGGGTGCAGGTGATGTGAAGCAAGATGCAGCAGCAGAAAAGGACTCACCTGAGGAGGTTATCGCAGAGGATGGAGTAGGAGGAGTAGAGGAGGTGGCAGCAGGCCTGCCTGCAAGTCGTGGCAGTGTCACCAACTTCTCTGCAGAGCCACGCATTACATGATTGGCAGCCGTCAGCAGGTTTACCCAATGCGCAGTGTAGGTGATATACCTCCCCTGACCGTGCTTTGCAGACCAGGTATCAGTGGTCAGATGGACCTTGCCCCAACACTGTGTGCCAGAGATGCCATGACTTCCTTTTGCACAATAGAGTACAGGTTGGGGATTGCCTTTTGTGAAAATAAATACCTTCCACTGCAGTGTCCCAATAGCTACACATTTTTTGAAGGCCTCAGACTCCACCAGCTTGTATGGTAAAAGCTGGCAGGCTAAGAGTTCCGACAAGCCAGCTGTCAGACGCCGGGCAAGGGGGTGACAAAACATGTCCTTGACAGACACCTGACTGTGGGCAGATGAACAGGAACTGCTCAAGGTGAGAGACGGAGTGGCAGATGGTTGAGAGGACGCAAGGAGGACAGCAGTGGTTGACGTGGCTGAAGATGCTGGACCAGGGGGGGATGGTGGCTTTGAGCTTGTGTGCTGCTTCTATTCGTCATCATGTATTGATCCCATAGTCGTTTGTGCTGTGAGATCATGTGCCTTCGCAAAGCAGTTGTACCTAGGTGGGTGTTGGATTTCCCACGACTCAGTTTGTGTTGGCACAGGTTGCAAATTGCATCGCTGTTACCAGAGGCAGACACACAAAAAAAATGCCACACTGCTGACCATTGCAATGACGGCATTCTGTGGGTGGCAACAGCATGTGTTGATTGGCGTGCTGTCTGGCTGACCCTGGGTGCCGATACATGCTGTCTGACTGTGAGGCGGCGTACACACGAGGGGATATGTCCGCTGAAAACGGTCCGATGGACCGTTTCAGCAGACATCTCCGCTCGTGTGTATGGGCTAGCGGACAGATTTCTCCACCCGACAGATTTCAAAGCAAGCTTTGAAATCTATCCGGTGGAATCTGTCCGCCCGACATGTCTGCTGGTTAGTACACTTACCAGCAGACATGTCGGCCCCCACCGCCGCCGCGCCGCTGCCGAATGGATTCGGCGCATGCGCGGAAGTGTTTTACTTCCTGGTGCGGTGACGTGGCGGTGACGCGGCGGCGTCAACGTCACCGCCGCGTCACCGCGCCGTCCGGCGGCGGGGAATTTGATCCGATGGTGTGTACACGCCATCGGATCAAACTCCCGATCGGACATATCCGATGGAAATGGTCCGCGGACCGTTTTCATCGGATATGTCCGATCGTCTGTACGCCGCCTGACACTAGCTCCTTGCGACGACCTCCCCCTGCTTCCAACTCGTCTCCTCCTCCTCTCTGTCTCCCCATCTGAACTTTCACCCTCTTCTTCTTCTCTTGGAACGGGCACCCACGTGACATCCACGGACACATCGTCATCATCAACTGTTTCACTTGTATCTGACAACTCAGCAAAGGAAGCAGCAGCGGGTACAACATCATCATCATCACACCATACGTCCATGTGTGTAATGCTGCCTGACTGAGACATATCCCTTTTATCTACATCCCTTGGCAATAATTGTTGTGCATCACTAATTTCTTCCAACTCATGTGTAAATAATAGTGTTGAGCGGAATACGCCATATTCGATTTCGCGATATTTCACGAATATATAGAAGAATATTCGTGAAATATTCGTTAATATCGAATATTCGTGATATTTTATCAACAAAAAAATTTTTGAGAAATTTCGCTAATGCGAATGCGAAATTTCGCTAATGCAAATGCGAAATTTCGCTAATGCGAATGCGAAATTGATTGCGAAATTCTCGTCAACATGCGAAAACGGAGATCATTTCCTGGATTACTAAACTAATATAGCACTAAACACTAACTCTACTTACACAAACTTATATGACTAAACTAAAGCTAATTTTTTTTTTTTTATACACAAAACACAGAAGGGCAGAGAAAGTATTTGCGAATATTCGTAATACGAATATTCTCATTGCGAATATTCGGCAACATAAAAGGATCGCCTCAGCTACTCGGCCCAGGGTCTCTAATCATACCAGCAATGCTTTTAGACGTTGATGGAGATCACTAGGATGTGATCTGTTTTAAAAATAAATTTGAAAAAATACGAATATTCGCAATAGCGAATATTCACCGCGATATTCGATTTATTCGCGAATACTCGAATATGCAATATTCGTAACGAATATTCGCAATGCGAATTTTCGTGAGCAACACTAGTAAATAACTCCTCTGACAGATCAAGTGAAGCAGCTGTGATGCTAGTGTTGGTGGTGGCGGCAGGGTGGTAACTAGAGAGGTGCCCGAAGCTGAGCTGGAGGAGGATGGTGCATCAAGGTTCCGAGCGGAAGCTGTAGAAGATTGGGTGTCCTGTGTTAGCCAGTCAACTATGTCCTCAGAACTTTTCGAGTTCAGGGTACGTGGCCTCTGAACAATGGGCCTCATTCTAGGGCCAAAGGGAATCACAGCACCACAACCACGACGGCCCCTGCGGGGTGGCCTGCCTCTGCCTTTCATTTTTTTTAGATTTGTTTAGTTGTACTATGCGTTCAAGCTACTGTGCCCCCAGATATGAGATGTGGCACTGGACAAATGGGCACAATTTACCCTGTGAGGCAAAGACACTCTGGCAGACAAATGACTACTATTATGTATTGCAGTGAATTTTGTTTTTATATCTTATCAACTGTGCCAACAAAATATAGATGAGATGTGGCACTGGACAGGTGGGCACACTTTACCCTGTGAGGCAAAGACACCCTGGCAAACAAATGACTACTATTATGTATTGCAGTGAATTTTGTTTGTATATCTTATCAACTGTGTCAACAAAATATAGATGAGATGTGGCACTGGACAAGTGGGCACAGTTTACGCTGTGAGCCTGGACCCCTGTACATAGCACCCTGCACCCCACAGCTCTGGACTTCTTTACATAGCACCCTGCACCTCTGGACCCCTTTACATTACACAGCAGCTTGCACCACTGGGCCCCTTACATTACACAGCACCCCACAGCTCTGGACCCCTTTACATAGAACCCTGCACATCTGGACCCCTTTATATTACACAGCAGCTTGCACCACTGGGCCCCTTTATATTACACAGCAGCTTGCACCACTGGGCCCCTTACATTACACAGCACCCCACAGCTCTGGGCCCCTCTACATAGCACCCTGCACCACTGGATCCCTTTACATTACACAGCAGCTTGCCCCACTGGGCCCCTTACATTACACAGCACCCCACAGCCCTGGACCCCTTTAAATAGCACCCTGCACCTCTGGACCCCTTTATATTACACAGCAGCTTGCACCACTGGGCCCCTTTATATTACACAGCAGCTTTCAACACTGGGCCCCTTACATTACACAGCACCCCACAGCTCTGAGCCCCTCTACATAGCACCCTGCACCACTGGACCCCTTTACATTACACAGCACCCTGCACCTCTGGACCCCTTTATATTACACAGAAGCTTGCAACACTGGACCCCTTTACATTACACAGCACCTATAATCTAACTAAACTATACAGTGTATAAATATATGTACAACTCCTGGAATGTATATATATCCTCTACACACTGTAACATTAACTGACTAGCCTGCCTGCTCTATCTAACTCCAAAAAAATACACTCTCTCTCTCTCTCTCTCTCTCTCTCTCTCTCTTCTCTCTCTCTCTCTCTCTCTCTCTCTCTGTAAACCACGCAGCATAGATTACAGAGAAAAAAAAAAGCAGACTGATTGATTAGCCCTAATAAGGGCTGTTTGGGGTGCTGTTCTAACAGCAAAGATCAGATGAGTCTTTCAGGACAGGAGTAAACTGGCCTAGCTATCGCTTTCCCTATAAAATCAGCAGCAGCAACACTGTCCCTCCTCTCACTCTGACTGCAGGTTCAGAATGAATCTAAAATGGATGCTGCCCTAGAGGTGGGAGGGTCAGAGAGGGAGGGTATGCTGCTGATTGGCTGGAATGTGTCTGCTGACTGTGAGGTAGAGGGTCACAGTTTAGTCAATGTTAATTAATAGGGGGCGGGTCGAACATCGCATATGTTCGCCGCCGGCGGCGAACGCGAACGAGCGAAAATCGCTGCAAACTGTTCGCCGGCAAACCCTTCTATACATCTCTACTGGTGGGCACTGATTGGCAGCATTGAAATGAACTGGCAGGTGGCACTGGTGGGCTCTATATCCTCTAAATGCTGCTGATCTTGCTGTATCCTGATGGTAAAGCTGATCACAGACATGTGAAGTTCTCCTGTCCCTCTTCCTCCCTACAGCCTTCTGGGACACGTCACAGGTTCCAGAAGACCGTGGGACCATACACAATGCGCAGCCCGGCTTGCACATTCGCAGTGTCGGGTGCTCACAGATAAGATGCTGGTACTGGGGACTGGAAATTGTTCACCCCCTCGGGTGAGCACAACGCTGGATTCTGGGACAGGTGAGTGTCTGTTTTTGTAGCTGCTGACTTTGAATTCTTGGAAAAATGTCTGAAGCTCCTCTTTAAGTGAATACCATTGTTTATCTTAGTGGCCATTATTTTCATTTGGTGATTGTGCCATAAGCAGAATCAGGACAACAAGAACAAGACAGGACTATACTCCCATATCCTATTGTATATGGCATGGAGTGGCATGGTTCTGTAGTCTTCAGAGAACAAAAGTGACAAATGCAAAGAGCACAGACATTTTTTTTTTTTTTTTTGCAATAACTCATAGTGTGAGCTGGGAATTTTCTTTGGTTTTGTGTGCCCTCACTAAAAATACACTGTGCTGTCCTTTACTATGGTCAATGTCATGGGCCTTTGATGTTCTATGTGTCAGTACAGCAGCAGGCAGAGATTTCGATCAGTGATGGTACCACCATGACATAAGGAGACCAGTATCTGCAGGCCTCTGTTGACAGACACACACAGAGGAATGATGCAATCACTGGTTTCCTTTTTTTAGGCCCCGTCCAGATATGGGAATGAGGCAGAGAGGACACTCTGTATGACTCACACTGTCTTTTTACACCCTCCCCAAACCTGCAGCACAAAAGCAGCCAGTGTTTAATTAGACAATGACCTAATCCGCTTCCTACTGGACCCGGACAATCTTTCAGTAAAGCAGCTTCTCATACAGTGTGTCTTTCACATTTGAAGGTCTTGATAAACTCCCTACACCTCCAGGCAATGGGGACATGCCAATTTTAGCTGCAAACTGTCTATGATACTCTGTACTCTCTTCAAATCACTCTTTGTATAGTTGGACTCCATACAATACAGTTCAAGCCAGATACAAGCAAGGCAGTATTTCCACACTTGTCATCCGTTCTTGCTTTCCATGGACAGTCCTTGGTTTTCATGTATCCCTGGGAATTTGTGTCCTTGGAAATATTATTGCTTTTTAACAGTCACCAACTCTACAATAAAATCCCTTTTTATCTATTTCATCCTCTACTAATCATATAATAATAATGATGATAAAATTAATAATAAAAGGGAACATGTCTTACATTTGGTCATTTAAAAAAACGTAGAACTCACTTTTCCTGGTAGAACAGTGGCTCAGTGGTTAGCACTTATTAGAGTTGGGCCGAACACCTCCCAGTTTGGATGGCGAAAGAACTCTTGAACATTGCAAACTTTCAGACACAAATGACAAACCTTATTAAAGTCTATGGGACCCAAACTTAAAAAATAAAAAGTGCCCATCTATAAGGCTTATATGCAAGTAGTTGTCCATAAAAAGGGTATGGGGGCTCGGGTACTACCCTGGGGGACACCCATCAATGCAAACATTTTTTATTTAAAAATATCGTTTTTAAAGGTGCAGTGATTTTATTGATGCTTTAAGTGGAAAAATAAAAATTCCTTTAAATATAATGCATGGAGGTCCCCTTAGTCTGCCTGTAAAGTGGCAGATATGTACTGTGTATAGAACCTGCTGCAGAAAAACTGACATTTATAAAGAAAAAAATTGATTTGAATCACCGGAAATACAAAAATGTTTAAAAAAACGGCATGGGGGTCCCCCCAATCCATACCAGGCCCTTTGGGTCTGTTATGGATTTTAAGGGGAACCTCACGCCAAAATTAAAAAAAAAAAACAGTGTGCGGTCCCCCTCCCAAAATCCATACCAGACCCTTATCCAAGCATGCAGCTGGACAAGTCAGGAACGTGGGGGAGTGAGCGCCCCCTCCTCTTTAACCATATCAGGCCACATGCCCTCAACATGGAGAGGTGCTTTGGGGCGGGGGGGCTCTGCCATGTTAATAGAGACAAGGGCCGCTTCCCAACAACACTGGGCTGTGGTTGTGGCGGCCTGCGCCCGGTGGACCCCAGATCCTGGCCCTCTCTCTATGTGAATGAGAATGGGAAACATTGAACCCTTATTCATTCACAATAAAAAAATGTGTCCAAAATAAATAAAGACAGAAGGCAGTTTTGCCATTTTTTTTTATTAAAAAAATAAAAAAACATTGTCCCCCGATGTAGATCCAAAACCGCCCACAGACTAGGGCTGCCACATCACCCCTTTAATCCAGGAAAAATATAAATTACACAGGTTCTGTGGCTGATTAAGGTGGTAATTAAACTTATTTAGTGCCTTAACTTTATTAAATCAGCCTCAGAACCTGTGTAATTAATATGTGTTCTGCATTAAAGGGATGATGTGGCAACCCTATCGCAGAGCCCCCCCCAAGAAAATAAAACATCTGCCCGCCGTTTGATAGTTCTTAAATAGGTAAAGTGCAGGGCCATCTGGTGACGTCACCTGGTGGCACTGCTTTCTCTCCCTCCCGATGTTATTCCCCCAAAAGTGCCAATTCACAAATAGGGACGGGAAGGAGGCCTTAAAGCAGAGCTACCCCTTTTAAATGGAGCTCCGCTTTAAGGCCCCTATTCACATCTGTCTGCTAATCCCCTGCTGAGCTGAGCAGGCCAAGGGGATGACAGGTATGTGTCCACTCTGCCTGGACATGCTCTATGTAAATGGATGTGAACGGACCACTTGATAATGTCCTATTGAACAAAGCACATCGGAGGGGAGATTCTGGTGCCGACATCACGCCGCTGCGCAATCCTGGGTAAGCAGCAGATTTTTATGTGAGTCTACTGGATTTAAAATGTTTGGATTTTATACTGTTTTCATTTCATTTAGTATAAACATACTACACTAGACATGTGCATTCGTTTTCGTTAGAATGCATTTTTGTCCGAAAATCGGGTTTTTTCCGCTATCGTTTTAACAAACGATAACGAAAGCGCAAGGAACGAAAAACCAAACCGAAAAATCCGACATAAAAAATGCTTTATTTTCGTTTTCATTGCGGTAAAAATTCGATATAGAGAGATTTCGACATTATAGGGAAAAGATTCGACAGTATAGGGAAAAGATTCGACATTATAGGGAAAAGATTCGACATTATTACTAGTCATACAACATTCGAATTCTTATAGGCGGAATATTCGAACGGAAATGTACGATTCGACGTAAAGATTTGAATATTCTTTTGACCATTCGACAGAAACCAAGTATTATTGGATTTTCGGACGAAAGCTATTCCCCAACGAAAAACGAAATAAATCAAAACGATTTTCGGGAGTAACTAAATAAATGTATTTTCCAAACGAAAACGAAAAAACAAAACAAAATATTTCAGTCTGCACATATCTATACTACACTACTGGAAACTCTCTTGGCTCTTAGTGAGCTTTGTCTACCCTAGTTGGAGTGCAGCAGAAGGTGCCATTGGAAGTGGGCTGCTGCATTGACTCCAGAGGGATTTCCATTCTAACACAGGTGTATATGCTGCTGTAATAGCAGGGCTGGCCCAAGACATTGTGCTGCCTGGGCCCAAGAATTAAATGACAACTAAAATTCTATTTATCAGAAAATCGTATTATAAATGCCATAAATATATTCCCTATTTTGTAGACACTACTGCGCAAACCAAATCAATATACGCTCATTGCGATTTTTTTAACCAAG
Organism: Rana kukunoris; assembly: GCA_029574335.1. Lineage (NCBI taxonomy): Eukaryota > Metazoa > Chordata > Amphibia > Anura > Ranidae > Rana > Rana kukunoris. The sequence goes on from CM056052.1 coordinate 75,179,723, forward strand.
AATATGAAGCAGAATAGATATTGGTCTAAACTGATTAATACTTTTTTTGGGGGGATATTTATTATAGCAAAAAGTAAAAAAAAATAACATTTTTTTTCTCGTTCATAGCACAAAAATAAAAATCGCAAAGAGGTGCTCAAATACCACCAAAATAAAGCTCTATTTGTGGGGAAAAAAAATGAAATCAATTTTGTTTGGGTACAGTGTCAGTTAAATTAACAGTGCCGTATTGCAATAAAAGGGCATGGTTGCAAATCTTCCTGGGCTGAATTGATAATCAGAGATGGGCAAGGCAAGTCCCTGGGTGGGTGGAGGCGGAGCTAATTGACTAGGTGTGAAGGCTGAGCGCTCTAAATGCTGGGATGGCCGCGGCCTATGGTGTCGCTGGTTGCTGGATGCCGGGCGATTCTAGACACTAGTGCAACCGGAATCGGCCCTGCTCCTACTGACTGAAACAATCTCATCCTGACAGGTAGCGTACAGCCGGGCGGCTACTAAGGTACGGGTAGTGGACCCTGGTGCAAAAGTTGACCTAGGTTCTCCCCGACTACCACTTCCACTGTCAGTGGAGCAGTGGACGGTGTCAGTGGGCCAGTGGACGGTGTCATTGGGCCAGTGGACGGTGTCATTGGGCCAGTGGACGGTGTCATTGGGCCAGTGGACGGTGTTATTGGGCCAGTGGATGGTGTCAGTGCGCCAGTGGAGGTGTCAGTGCGCCAGTGGAGGTGTCAGTAGACGGTGTCAGTGGGCCAGTGGATGGTGTCATTGGGGCAGTGGATGGTGTCATTGGGGCAGTGGATGGTGTCAGTAGGGCAGTGGATGGTGTCAGTAGGGCAGTGGATGGTGTCAGTAGGGCAGTGGAAGTGTCAGTAGAGAAGTGGACGGTGTCAGTAGGGAAGTGGACGGTGTCAGTAGAGCAGAAGACAGGTTAAAGTGTTTTTTTTTTTACAATTTTTTTTTTTTTTTTATTTATTAGCCCCCAGCATGTGGTTTTAGGTCTCTGAATGAAGACAGACCCCCCCCACTGCCTGTACACTACTACAAGACCCAGAATGTCCAGGACTCATCACTCTCCCATGCTGGCTCCTCTCACAACCCCAAATTTAGGATGTTCCCAGTACAGGGGGAGTCAGGAGAAGTTTCAGTTTCCCTCAGTGTGTAGACCAACCACCCCTGTGTCCAGCACTGCAGCATGTTTTATTATTCTTGCGTCTGCCCGCCCCCGCTCCACTCACACTTACCAAGTCACGCTTCCAGCAAGAGAGCATGTATATCCCCAGCGGGCCACGCCATGACTGAGGACAGGTGGTGGGAGAGGCGGTTGTAAGCGAGGGAGTTGAAGACACAAGCGGCGTCTAACTTGAAGAGGTGAGGGGAGGAGACAAGGGAGCAGGGGGTGGGATCAACTCACAGAGGTACAGAAACAGGGAGGACATGGAGTTCCGAGACAGTGTGGAGAAGGTGGGTCGGTGCACCAGGAAGGCAGAACGTTCACCGCAGTACATTTACCACCTCCTCCACTCAGCAGCCCCATCTCACCCATGTGAAGGAGAGGGAAGTGGTCTGCCTGTCACATACTGTCTGTTATCCGATTCCGAGAATATCCCCGCAGCCCACACAGAGACACATTGACAGCAGTCGCATCGCCCCCGCTATGGCGACTCCGCGGCTGTATCCCTTCATGCTCCATCCTCTTGTCACTGCTGGCTGCCCCTCTCTTAAAGTAGGGTGACCAGACATCCCCAGTTTTAGGGGACAGTCCCCTGATTGAGGACACTGTCCCCGGACCAAGTCTGTCCCTGGTTTTGTCCCCAGATTGGATTTAATAGGGGGCAGGGGCAATTTTAAAGACAGTCAGTGCACAATTAAAATAAAAACATTTGAATTCAACACCCCCGCTCCACCATGCCTACTAGCATAGGGGGGGTCGTATTTTTCCCATTATTTGTGCCCCTTCCTGAAGATCATGTGCTAGTCGAAATGGAGGGAATATTTCTTCCGTTTGTGGCGCATGCCCATTCAGCTTCGCTCGCATGTTCTTCTGCCTTGGCTCAAATCCTGGCCAGCCGCCTGGCTATCTCCTTGCCTTCCCTGGCGGAGTGATCTTCCTCCACTCCCCATCCAGTAGTAGCCGGGGCCCGAAGAGTGAGACTTAAGGGGCTGTAATGTGGGCGGCGACGGGGAGAGAGTCGCTGATTGTTGCCATTACTAGTAAAGAAAAAATATGTCCCCGGATTTCATTTTAAAAATCTGGTCACCTTATCTTAAAGTGCCACCTGGGACCATGGGCCCATTTGTTTCCATGGTAGGGCCGGCCCTGTGTAATAGTAGCCATGTGTTTTGGTGAGTGTTGAATTCACTTGATGTTGGTGGCTTGACATCTGAGCAATTCTAGAAAAATCTTCATGTGTATTGGCTTTGCTGTGCCACCTCTATTCTTCACTTAATCACAATTACAAACATTGTGGGACTTATTCTTTGTAACCGCTAGACTTTTTGCTTTTTATCATTACACAAAAGGTTTTTATGTTTTCTATATTGGCGCTTTATTATTATTTTGGTTTATTTATTCATTAAAGGGTTTGTAAAGGAAACATTTTTTTTATCTTAATAGCTTTCTTTACCTTAATGCAGTGCTGTTTTCATGTCCTCATTGTTCGTTTTTGCTCTCAAGTTGCTGTAATCCTTCTCTGATCTCCACACTTCTTGGTTGTCTGTTTCCTGATCACCACAGTACTGGGAGCTTTCTCTCTCTGGTCACTAATCAAGGAGGTGTGATTACTGTGTGTCTAAAACCCCTCAGCACCAATCACTTTCGTTTTCCAAACCATCACTGGCTCTGTATTGGTTCTGTGACTCTGTATATCAGAGAAGAATGAAACACCATGCAAAAACGAAAATGAAACTGTAGGTACATTATATGATTGATTTTTATCTATTTTTAATCGTTTTTTAAAGGAATCAGTTAACTAGTATGTCTCTATACCCTGTAAACAGTCATTTCAGCAAAACAAAATGTTTTCCTTTACAACTCCTTTAAGGCTGGTTATACTGCCTTTTTGTGCCAGCAGCCTCTCAATTATAGATAAGGACATCTGATTTCCTAACCTTGTACTTGTTCCAGATCAGTGAGACAGCGGGGGTTATTTACTAAAGGCAAATCCACTTTACACTACAGGTGCACTTGGCAGTGCAGTCGCTGTAGATCCGAGGGGGGCACGAAAGGAAAATAAAAAACAGCATTTTAGCTTGCACATGATTGGATGATAAAATCAGCAGAGCTTCCCCTCATTTCAGATCTACCCCTCAGATTTACAGCGACTGCACTACTAACCTTTAGTAAATAACCCCCAGACTGTGTTAAAGCCAGTGGCTCAGAATAACAGCCAGCCAACTAGTATTTTCCAAAGAACATTGGAAAGAGAAATCCCATAATTCTTTTTATGACCAGTTTACTTTAAATTGTATGAAGTGCATGCAGTAACTTAGGGGTCAAATTTGGGATAGCTTTTAATAATTCATCATTCTAAGCACATTTACAGATGTGACCTCTTATGTACAACATGCGTCACGGTGGTCTGATTGCCCCACCAGGACACCGATAAATTGTCCAAGTCTTGCCAGCAATAACAGCTGGGATGTTGAGAAGGAAGACAACCATAAATCATTACAAAAACTTTAGATAAAGGGGTAAAAAATAGATACACAAAGCAGATTTATAAGTCTGAAATAAAAGCTCAACATCTTTTAAATAAAATATTTGCTAAATCACGGTATTTGAAAAAGGTCTTGTTAAACGCCACTTATGTCAGAGACACACCGAGGGGAATTCAATAAAGCATATACAACACTTTTCTGGTGGCCTCATTCAAAAGTTTAAAAATTCAGTTTTGATAACTTTACTGAAATGTGTCACAGTTTTAGGTAGTTCGTAAATAGTGCCAGTTTTGCTAACTGGTGCTATGGTTGCACTAAATAAAATAAAAAATGACTCCTAGTTTTTGTACAGAGACAGGCAGAGTGTCCATCTCCTGATGCTGTGTAGCAGTTTTCTGCCGCTACCTCTCCACATCTGTCACTGGTTGTCAAGGACACTGTTGGATCTAGGAAAGCAGTGATGCTGACATTGGTCAGAGCCTGATGGGGAAGCTAAGACACTATTTATCTGTCACGTCCACTCGCCCTTGTGATGGATAGCAGACAGTGGGCAGGTTCTATATCCAATAATAGCCTAATGGCTAAGAAATTCACCCATGCTGTCAGTCACAAGGGTAGTGGACCTGATGGGGAACTGGTGTCTCCAAATTCCCACCAGGTTGCACACACCCAGCTACAAAACACCTCGGCTGTTGTGCTGTCTGTATTACAGGTGCACCGGCAGGGAAGGATCTCAGCTTCACTGAGGATGGAATGTTTGTATGGACACTCTGGCCCCAGTGCACCTCCACATGTGGTGTTTCCAACAGGTACAGGGATCTGTCACCCAAACCAAAATTGTGCATGCAGAGGCTCAATGGAATCCTAAAGAAGTGCTGTAGACACTTGTTACAAATTCTCCAGATTGTGTTGGATTTTTTACCTTGACATTCCACACTCGAAAGCTGGCCATAGATGATTATTTATTTTTTTGATCATCCGACGGGCTGATCAAAATGAAACAAATGGATTCCTGTAGTCATACAATCGAGGTGGATAGAGAAATTCTCCCTGCTGTCCCATTGTATTCTGAGAGCAGGACTCCTCCACTGTTAAAATGCATTGATAAGCGGCTGCATCCACTTATCAGCCCATTGGCTACAGGCTGCAACCACTGATCAACAAACGTTTTCCAGCATTCCCTGTTGACAGAAGTCGATCATTGGACTGACTTCTGTCAAGCAGGAACTGACATACATGGATCAAAACTCAGCTGGTCCTTGCTGAACCAGACACATTTCTCTCCGTGTACACTTGGAGGTGTGCTGCATTAGAGTTCATTAAAATGGGCCTCCCAATGTACTAAAATCATGCCAAAGAAGTGCTTGCGCTTTTTTTTTTCAGACACCCTACAGCAGTTCAAAAGCATGTGCATTAGCAAGGTGCAAAAGCCAACAACGGTTGCCACTTTGCCACGTCCATCCACATGATTCACAGTACAGCAAAACAAATAAAAAATAGGGCATGATGCATTTGGCAGGCCATACTGCCAGCCACCACATCCTATATTGCATGAGGCCGCACCGTAACCAAGAGGCAACTGCGTCCAGTGGACATGATTAAGATGTGGTAAGGTGGATTTCAGTGAGAGCAAAGTGACATAATCCCTCCCAATTGCCTGATAATAATGAACAAGCTGCTGTTGACAACCACCGTGGATTGAGAATCAGCAGCTAGGCCCATGTGAAAGGAGCCCAAGTGCCATGACTAGTGTAGATTAGACAGTCCAACCTTTTACTCCCCACCTTTAGAACCCCCCAAATTCTTTAAACATTTTCCATTTTCCCATTAACGAGATGGACACAGGAGTTGGAGTAAAATCGGCCACGACGGCCTATTTATTTTCAAACCAAATTAAATATTTAAATCAAATTAAATAATTCCAAGTAACCAAAACTTTATTCATTAACATTTAACCCAAATAACTTTATTAACACCCGTCCAATTTTGGTCTTCGACAGCAACCCCACTTAAACCTTTTTATTTTCCATTACACTGCGTTACCATTACCATATCCGGCCCCCAGCCGACTCCAGCTCGGAGACACCCCCTTTTTACACCGCAGTGTACCATAACCGTATTCCAGCGGACACCGTTCCACTGGAATAACACCATACGGGGGCCATCCCACCGATGAGCCCCCCACCATTTCCATTCCATCTGTTAACTGTCACCATCAAAGACCAAAGGACACCGCCACAGGCCGGAAGGGAAACCCCCTTTCCCTTACGGATCCCTCCACACCCGCAGGGCCCTCTGAATCCCCTCCTGCAAACCTAGTACCCATAAATCCATACCCACTTCGGTTAGGTGAACACCATCTACAAGCAGGTACAGACCCCCATTAACCTCCAACTCCGTGTGCCGAACAACCAAACCCCGTACTTAGCCACAAACCTCCCCACTACCTTGTTCACCTTGATCCTTCCCTTATTGACTTTAGCCACTGACCTTACCATGCGCCAGGTGGTATTAACGACTGTGTCAGACCACACCCGCAATATCCCTGGAAAGCTACCCTGAACGTAAGTACGTCCGCCTTAACGCTGGAGATCAAATCCCCCATTGGCAGAACCCCCAGGTCGTAGCCCCCCCACGCGTAAAACCGGGAACGTCGGGTGGCCGTTCAAGCCGGGCATAGCGCTGCACCTCGGGCAGCACCCTGCCCCCCCCCCTCACAGGAATCCCCATCCAAGGAATTCTCACCTCCCGCCTGGAAATCCCCAACTGTCTACCTTCGGACCTAGCATCCGCTCCCCTTGACCCCTTGCAAACAAAAGAATAAAAACAAATAACAACGGTGATATTCATACCGCACCCCCCGGAATATCGTGAACCCACATCCTCCAGTCCATACCCCATCCCACACCTCAATCCAGCGGCATGAGTGGGCGTACATAAGAACGAAAACTCCTCGGTTCCCACCGCCCGATCCTTTTAAACGTCACTTCATCCAACCCACACCGGGCCGCCTCAGAAGCCGCCCCGATGCGGAAGGAGTGTGAGGCAAACTATAGCTCAGCAAACCCCAGCTGTTTTCAAACATTTCCCAAACACCTGTACCAACTGAAACCGTGACACAAACGAACCATCCCCATGCATAAAGAAGGGCCCCTCCAATCCTGGGCATATCGTTAAAAAAAACTCCCGCACCGTCCGCACAGGGCAGACCCCCGAACCCAGCAACGGATACAAAAACACATCCACCCCCTTTTTCCTCTGATCCGTTTTTTTTTACCGCCGAAGCCGACAACACCACGCTGTCCTCCGACGACTGCACATCCTCTACCCGTAATCCTCCCACCACCTTTCTGGAAGGGCTAACCAACTCGCCCACCCTAAAAGCCCCGAAAAACGCCAAACAAAACCGTATGGAATAAAACTCACCTCATAACTGTATGAACAGATGCCCCCCAAAAACGCCACAAATCTTCTGCAAAACCGAAATAAAAAATCCCCAGTCTCCGCCTGTCCCTGTGAACGTGACTTTTCTGTAACCCTTACCCGCCTGTTTTACCCAAAAACTTTTAGGTAAGGTCGGCCCTCCCACTTAAACAAAAAAGGCTAAACCTGCCAACTTATTTTCCAAGGCCGACACCGACCCCCTATTTATTTTTATTTTTTTCATCTTTCCAGACCCAAAATACACCACCAACCAACCCAGCTCCACCTCCTCCAGCTTAGCATCCGCCAGCCGTTTGAACACAGACCATTTGTCCCTTACCTTCGTGTATGCCGTCCACGTCGGCCCACACACCGACCTCCTGATGCAGCTTGCGGCGATCCCAACGCAATGCCCCACATCCACCCCGGGCCAGTGACCCCTTCCCCGTCCGCCTGCGGAGCCAGCTCTCTGAACTTGTCCCACCGAAAACCGAGACAAGGCATCAGCGAGTCTGTTGTCTACCCCCGGAATGTGCCCCAGCGTACAGAAAAATTGTTCCATCGTAAACAGCGCAACACGAGGTGGCGCAGCAACCAAACCACCGGCAATGAGGATACGTAAACCCGGTTGATAACTTGCACCACCCCCATATTGTCCCCGCTGCACCTAATTTTTTAGATCCCTGCACTCTTCACCCCACAGCTCGATCGCTACCACCACAGGAAAGAGCTCCAGCAGCACCAGGTTCCTTTTTAAAAACCTGCCGCCACCAGGACTCCGGCCACGCCTCCCCGCTCCATTGTCCCTTGAAGAGAGCCCTGTAACCCATGGGGCCCGCAGAGTTCCTGACGAGCTACAAATCAAAATTACTCACCGGCCCCGACATACAAAGCACCCCGCCCATTGTACTCTTTCAAGAAGATGCGCCACACCTGCAGATCTGCCTTCAATTCCCCTGACAAGCGAATGGAAGGAGTCGGGGACCTCGCCCCCGCTGTCGCCGCCGACAGCCGTCGGCAGAACACCCCGCCTCTTGGGAATGATACGACAGGCAAAGGTCAACTTACCTAGCAGTGACTGCAACTCCCTTAGCTGAACATCCCCAACATCCCCCTCGATCACCATCCGAAGGTCCTCCACCTTGTACCCCGGCAGCCTACATTCCCTTGCCCCCCGAATCCATCCCGATCCCCAGGAAACCCAAAAACCGTGGCAGGGCCCTCCGTCTCGTCTGCTGCCAGCGGCACCAAACCTGTCCGCAATGTGCTACAATGTTGCCAACAAAACGCACACACACTGGAGGACGGAGGACCCCACGCACCGAAAATCACCCTAGTAATGGATGACCGCATACACCCCCTGACCTCCCTGACCATTTAGAAAAAGGCTGCATCCTTTTCACCCTCACTGGCGTCCTCCCTCTGTTCCGCAGCGTCCCCCGCCCGATGTTCTTTCTCAAAACACCGGGACAAGGGGTGGGCCCCACCCGCAACCAGAGCATTCATGTTTAAAACGACAAGTCCCTCCAAATTTGCAGGAGCCCTTGTTGAACTGCCAACACACCCCCCATTATTTCCCGGCTGGGCGATCCAGAGGTAACGTACCCCCGGCCCCCCGGGAAAACGGGCTATTAGTCCGTGGCGCAGACATCATCCACATCCACAAGCCAATATCCTTGTGATCCCAGCGCAGCGACGGCCGAACCGCCCGTCTCTGACTAAGTTGCTTGTCGTAGCGCAACCCCCCATAAACCCGGTGAGTCTCCCCAATCGCGTCCCCATAGCAAAACAACGCCGAACAATGTTCCGGGCTCTTCTCCCCTATGACGCTCGCCATGATCGCAAATGCCTGCAACCAGGAGCATTAGAAGGGAAAATCTCAACATACTCACCCTTCGCGATTCCATTCCTTACCTCTTGCTTCCGATGCAGGCCTAACGGACCCTCGAAACACTTAGGGGCGTCTGCCATACGTACCACATCCAACCCGACCACCGCAGGCTCCCCCCCCTTTTTTATCCCCTGAGCTGCTATCAGGCAACCCCCCGGTATCCCCCCACAATGGGAACAGCCCCCCCACCGCCGAAGTCACCGTACCCCTGGCAGGCCCCCCCCCTCAAACCAAGGCGCGGCTTGAGGAGGCGTCCCTGTCCCTTCTGCGAACTGCTGCACCAGATCCCTCAAACCCCCCCTAACAGATCCTGCAAACCCCCTGTTGTTGACGGCGCAGCGGCTCGATCACCCGCCCACACCGGGCCAACAGGCAGGGCCCCGCATGCTGACCCCCCTCCCCCCACAAGTTAAACCAAACATTAGCGACATCACCAGAAGAAAAAGACACTGACATACCCGGCTGGCTGCGAACGTCCCTCACGGCTGTTGCAGGGTCTCACCGCTGGCCTGTTCTCCCAACCGTCTTCCCCTTCCGATCCGGACACTTCACCTTCCGATCTCTCTTCCGAGGCCGGCGTCATCGGCGACGTCAGCCCCCCAGGCGAGGAAGGCCTGGAGGCCAAAGATCCCAGCCTATCGGCGGATCATCCTCCTTCAAGCGACCCGGCCGTCATCGTCCCCGCCCTGCCGTTCACCGGACCCGGGCCCCAACTGGGCCCCCGCACACTTCAGATCGACTCCGGCCACCCCATTGCCTCGGAACCGGCGATCGAGTTCCTGGCCGACCCGCCGGTCGAATCACGGCCCCTCCCTCACTGAGTCTCCCCCACTGGATGGCCGGTCAGTCTGTTTGATCACGCCGGCCCGATGCCCCGCCCACTGAACCCAGCCACCTGAACGGATTCATCCCGCCCTCACCGCAGGCCGAGGTAACGCTTCGGCGGCTGCCACCGCCAAACGCGTGGGGACACATTTGCGGCCGTACCCGACCCCCCCGCCTCACCCTCAGCAGCCCACCCACCTGTGAATAAAGTCAGCCCGGGGCCGTGAAGCAGCTGCAGGCGCGCGCCCCCCCCCCCCAGTCCACGTTCTGCTCTGGAGGTGAATGCTGGGAGCAGAGAAAACCTGCCTCCCAACGTGCTACACTTCCACGAGTGTCCCACGTGTGCCCCCGTCCCCCTTTATAAAGGGCTCCTCCTACCCAGTCACCAGACCTCCTACGGCCACTCCCCTGAATGCACCTCCTTCCTTCCTTAACCCTCTGTTGCACTACTCCTCACCCAGTCATGCCCAGATCTCCGTTATTTGTCCTTTCTGTCATGTCACTCCGGGCCTCCCTGTAGAAAATTATTTTATGGGCTTCCTAGTCTTTTGTACCTTATGCAAGCAGCAGTTCCCACTATGCAACAGCAAGATCTGCTAGTCATCTGCTAGTCATTAAAATGTACCAAAACGGGTTTTTATCGTTACTACCTAGCCCACCTGACATAAAGTACCCCACCTTTCCCACATGTATTTGTACCTGAATCCCATGGCCTGCCGCAATCATGTACTGCTGGAAATTGTCCAGGTTTTTTTCCCAGGAGATTGTCCTGCAGTAAGGCACCTGCTCACGGTCACTCTTTTTCTCAAAAAAAACAGGGGTATTCTTTTTAGTTACAACAAAAAACATAAAAAATCCCCCCTAGGGGAGAAAAACACTGCGCTAACGTGAATAAGTGAAAAATTGTTGAACATATATTGAATATACAAGCTGCCAGTACCAATTACTTAAACCAAAGCAATCCACGAAAATACAAAAAACTATAGGTACAGCGCTAGAAAAATCATGACATAAATAATAATGAAAAGTAATAATAATTCAATGTAAAATAACTTATGAATAAGGTGAGAATAGTGTGATTATAGGAAGTGAGATTCAAAAGTGATCCAATAGATATAGTCCATAATCTGTGAAATTAAACATAATATCTTCTTCCACCAAACGACACCCAGTGAATAAGGTTGGCTCCTTATCACAAAGATAGACCGTATATACACCGGTCAGATGAGCCTAGGGATAATTAAAGCCTTCCCAGACAGACCTCTCCAGAGCAACAGACAGAACATATGATGGTTCCACAGCGTTGTTTGAACAAGGTATAGGGATGTTTTCAAAGGCTCATGGGAGAGAAAACAAAAAGACCCATGGTGTAGTACGTAAAAATAACAGGTTTATTGAACGAAAAATTGAATGGAAATGCACTCACACTTTAGTTGCAAATATAACGCGAAATAGTAAGATTGCGGCGTCTCCTCTGCTCCGTGCTAGTGTGTTAGGGCTCCGTGCTGTGTAATCCGTATCTGGTGGACGTGATGACGCACCACTGCTTAGGCCACACCTACGCGTTTCGTCATCAAAAGACGTCGTCGGGGATTGGCTGGCCGATCGCGTCATCACGATGCCCTTAAATAATACACCTGCGCCATCTTTGATAAAGGCGGAAGTCCGGGCTTGATAGGAAAACATATAACGTCGACGTCAACACGTCAACCGCATACAACGTTATCTACACTTACGGAGCAAAGAGGATTGGAAAAAAAGGAAGACTGCCATCTTGTGGAAAAAAAGAAAAACACAGACGGGCCCACATTAAAGCAAAAAGGAGCTTGGAAAGGAGGCGCCGCAGCCTTTAGCAAACGCCAATACATGAAATATCTGACATGGTTAAAAAAGAACAATAGGCAATACGCACAATATGCCTATTTATGACAAATTAAAAATAAACAATAAATTAAATAAAGTACATAACATGAATATGCTGTATAAATTAATAAATTAATAAAAATATATCTAAATCTTAAATAAAAAATATATAAAAATAAATATGAAAGAGATTTTATAAAATCTTTTTATATTATTAAAACATGCGTATATAATGTGTCATAAAAGACATATATGACACTGGGTAAAAAATACTTAAGTATTGTTTAAAAAACAATTAATGTCCCAATCTACGTTCAACCCAAAAGGAATATAAGATCTCATCTCAAATATCCATTTAGTTTCAATCCTGGATATTGACCTAACTTTGTTAGTACCCCTCCAATTGGGACACAACTTTTCAATGGGAACGAAGAGAGTCCCTTTAATTGATTTGTTGTGATATTTAGCATAGTGTTTCGAGAGGTTATGCTTGGGGAACCCACTTCCTACTTTCCCCACATGTTCTTCTAACCTAACGTGCACCGCTCTTTTTGTGCGCCCTATATACTGCTTGGAGCATGGGCATTGAATGAGATATATGACACATTCACTTGAACAGGTGATGAATGTGTCAATGTTGTAGGTCTTATTAGTTTGAGTTGACTGAAAAGTCTCTAACTTTCGTCCCTGGAAGGCATTGATTTTACAAATCTTGCACTTCTGACACGGAAAGAACCCCTTCATATTATGAAAAAATTGAAGTGTTTTGGGAGGATTGATCACATTAGGGGCCACTTTAAACCGCAAAGAGGGTGCTCCCCTAAAAATGACCAATGGACGCTCCGGGATAATTGGACCTAAAATCTTGTCATTTTTAAGGACATTCCAGTGTTTGTTTAATATTTTTTTAACCGAGAAGTGTTGATTAGAATAGCTGGTAATCATAGAAAACCCAAAATTGATTGCACTATTCCGGTTGGCCTTCACAGTGCCATTCAACATCTGGTTCCTATCCATATTGCTCACTAAATTGATGGTTTCATCAATTTTTACTTCATCATACCCTTTTTCTAGAAATCTAGATTTCAACACAAGGGCTTGTTGATAATAATCTGCCGAAGTGCTGCAATTCCTCTGAATTCTTTGAAACTGGCCCTTAGGTACAGCATTAAGCCACTGAGGGTGATGGCAACTGGATAAAGGTATATACGCATTACGATCTGTGTCTTTAAAAAAAGTGGTGGTTTGCACCAGGCCATCACAAACCTTGATGTTAAGATCTAAAAAGTGGATCTGTGATTCACTCATCTCATATTTAAGGCTGGAAAAGAATATATCCAGGGAGGGGAGGTCACCTTCCCACACCACCAAAATGTCATCTATATATCTTTTCCAGAGCCTTAATTGGCTGGGGGGATTAACATCAATAACTTCCCTCTCCCAGAATGTCATAAAAAGGTTAGCTAGACTCGGAGCGAATTTAGCTCCCATGGCAACTCCGCAGTTTTGAATATAAAAATTGCCATCAAACCAAAAGTAATTATGGCTTGTGGCAAAAATTGATTGATAATAAAATCCTTCTGTATAACTGATAAAGTTTTGTCCTGTTCCAAATAAAAACGCACCGCTTCCAACCCATGAGCATGTGAGATGACCGTGTATAAGGAATTAACGTCTGCCGTGGCTAAAATATACCCCTCCTTCCAACCAACCTCTGTTAAAAGGTTAATCACCTAAGGAGCTGTGGTGGCTCAACGTGATTGGCACTGCGCTGACAAGCCATTCACCTCTGCAGCCAAGGGTTCGGATCCCGATCTCGGCTACATGTGAGTTGAGTTTGGTGGTCTCAGCCCGGCTCCCGGTGGGTGTGCTATGCAAGGTACGCCTGTGCTTAGTACGCCCACCCCCCCCCACAAAAACCACCACACTTGCACGCACACGAAATTGGTTTAAAAACACATGCACTTTGGCCATGCGGTCTCTTAAAATAAAGAGAGGCGAAGGACCTATGGGGCTGGCTGGGTGGGCTAGGCCCCCTCACTCCCTCATAGGGGGAGTCCCTCTGCCCCATTGGGGTCCCGTTGGGCCCCAGTTGGGCTCCCAAGAGGAGCAGGTAGGGCGGGGTGAGTGGGAGGCCCCCCTTCACACCCGCCATTGCCACCAGGGGCATGGAGAAGGATGGCGATTGCCTCCGGGGGGAGGGTCTGCCTACTCCCAACTCCTGCAGTCCGGCTCCTCTCTCTCGAGTTCACGCACAAAATACACTTTAAAAAAAAAAAAAAAAGGTTAATCACCTGCGTAGTATCCCGCAGGTAGGAAGGGGTACTAGTAACCAAAGGCTGTAAGAACTCGTCTATGTATTTTCCTATTCGGGCAGTCACAGAGTCTATTCCGCTAATTATTGGGCGGCCTGGTGGTTTATCTACGTTTTTATGTACCTTAGGGAGGTAATAAATCACCGGGATTCTCGGTGCAGAAGGTACAAGATAGGCCCTTTCTTTTTTGTTTAAAAGGCCCATCTTTTGATGACGAAACGCGTAGGTGTGGCCTAAGCAGTGGTGCGTCATCACGTCCACCAGATACGGATTACACAGCACGGAGCCCTAACACACTAGCACGGAGCAGAGGAGACGCCGCAATCTTACTATTTCGCGTTATATTTGCAACTAAAGTGTGAGTGCATTTCCATTCAATTTTTCGTTCAATAAACCTGTTATTTTTACGTACTACACCATGGGTCTTTTTGTTTTCTCTCCCATGAGCCTTTGAAAACATCCCTATACCTTGTTCAAACAACGCTGTGGAACCATCATATGTTCTGTCTGTTGCTCTGGAGAGGTCTGTCTGGGAAGGCTTTAATTATCCCTAGGCTCATCTGACCGGTGTATATACGGTCTATCTTTGTGGTAAGGAGCCAACCTTATTCACTGGGTGTCGTTTGGTGGAAGAAGATATTATGTTTAATTTCACAGATTATGGACTATATCTATTGGATCACTTTTGAATCTCACTTCCTATAATCACACTATTCTCACCTTATTCATAAATTATTTTACATTGAATTATTATTACTTTTCATTATTATTTATGTCATGATTTTTCTAGCGCTGTACCTATAGTTTTTTGTATTCTTTTTAGTTGTCTTTATTTTTGCAGTAACTGGGATAGGGTTGAGAGAATTGAGTGGGATACTCCAAAGAGAGAACTATGTACAGGTTGAAGTCAGTAAACTGCTTTCTGAAAATCTGAAGCAAAAGTCCTTGCATATAGCAAACTGTGAACTTGGCTTTGTAGTAGAAGCAGTTAAAAGCACACAAGCTTATTTTTTTTAGAGCAATCAGAACAGAGTCCCTTCACAAAGAACTAGGTGGACTAAGCTCTTCAGGACACCAGCCGATGTCCCCTTTGTCCAACACACAGCTGACTTTAGCACAAAGGGGGTGGCAGCAGCCCAAAGTCTTTAAGATCTCTCACAGCAGTCAGTAGTACTCACAAATGTCCAGGGAAAGTTAGTTGCCTCCACCCAACATCCATGTGGCGCTTTCCTCCAGTAATACCAGACTAGATCTTCATAAGACAGCCCCTCAGTCAGCTTTCTGTAGCTTCAGCACTCAGGCCCTCAGGTCGCCCAGCTGAGGCCTTTACAAACAGCAAGCACGTGGCACAAACTCTGTGTCTCTGAGTATTTACAGGCTCCCAGCAGCCCTCAGGGCTCATCGTCCCAGCGATTGGCCAGGGCTGTATAAATATTCATGCTGCTATTTGCATTGCTCCACACCTATGTTCCAGAGAATTCCCCAGATCTCTGGAAAGCAGAGGAAGCAGAGGAAACAGTCAAAACTAGCAGCAGCTAAAATACTAAGCAGACCTAACTTATCACTACAACTACAATCATTACTACAACTGACTACAGTTAGCGCAATTAAATTTACCTAACACAACAATTACAGACACATTGGTTACAGTGAGACAAGCTAAATTTACATAACAAATAAAAATACAGTTCCACTGAACACAGTCAGCACTAAATCTAACTAATCCTAGCCAGGGCCATCTTAACAAAATCAAGGGCCCCTGGACAAAGTAATGCTCTGGGCCCCCTACGAACCTGTGCCAATTTTTGCACCTACTCTCAAGAATTAAAGTATAAATAATTGATAGATTTGTTATTAGATTATTAGATTTGTTATCAGATTATTTGTTTATTGGAATGGGTAGAGCTGTGCTGCAACTTCCCCGCAACTGTGTGCAATACATGTGATTGTGGTGGGGTGATGCAGCATTTTTGGAATTAAAATAAGTGGTGAGGAGCTGACATTGCAGCATGCTGAAACGCAGCCATATGCTGCGTTGCAGTGTGAATGGGACACATAGGAAACAATTGTTTCCTGAGTGTTCCTGATGTGATAGATGTTTTACATTAGGCTACGTTCACACTGGTGATTGGGGCCGGAGCGAATTGAAGCTTTAGTTCCTCCTCTAGCTCTCTGCAGGTAGGTGCCTCCACCGGCCTTCAGCTACACAGAATGAATGAACAGGAAGAGCTGTGCACTGTCTTCCAGTTCATTCACACACTGAAGCATAGCAAACAGAGTTCATTATCCTGAAACATCCCCCGCAGAATTCATAGGCTGCTGCAGGAGAGGGGAAGCCAGCAGCACTGTGGGGGTTAAGGGGAGTCACAGAGGCCATGGGCAGCAGAAATAAGAGGGGGGCAGCATATACAGGAATCGACCCCTCCATTTTCCTCCTGCAGCCTCTGAAAGCTGTCTCCTCCTTTCCTGCAAGCTTCATCTGTTGCAGAAGAAAATTAAGGGGTCACTTCCTGTATATGCTGCCATTCCTGCCCAGGTGTAGGACCTAATGCAGGGGTGCACAACCTTTTGAAGAGCGATGGCCACTTCAGCAACTTAATAACCGTTCATGGGCCACAATGAGTGGCCAGGGCAGATGACAGGTCCATATCCACTCCACATATGCGGAGCAGACACTGACACAGCCCGCTCTACTCTATGGACCCTCCGATTTAGCTCCTGTCACTCCAGGGGGAATCCAGGGTATCCAAGTATCAATCCCCCACTATTACTGAGGACAGGTGGGGGAGGGAGCTCAGGGAGGGGAAAAATTAGGCCAGGAGAGATCAGTGGAGCCGGGTGAAGAGACCAGCTTGCGAAGTGGGGCAGGACCTGATCGCGAATTGGCGGGGCCTAATCACGGAGGGGGCGGGGTCTAATCGCGGAGGTGCATGACTGCACGAATAGGAAGGACAGGAGGGAGTTGGGAGGCAGTGTCATTCTAAGCAAGAGTACGGCCCTTTAGCAGATGACCTGCCTCCTCCACTCAGCGGCCTGTTCCAACAGCACCTATAGGGAGGGGGTGGATTGTCACATAACATGCCAGACCCTCATGCTGCACTGCTTCTAACAAAGTTTCTGGAACTTAATTAGTGTGCAGTGCAGCATACAATTCCACCCTAGCACTGCCAGAAGCTTCGCTCTACATCTGACTGGCCCTGATTGGGCCCCTTGTTCATCTGGGGCCCCTGGACTGTGCCCAGGTGTGCCCGGTGGATAAGATGGCCCTGATCCTAGCTCCTATCTAGGAGGCTGCTAAAATTACATCCTGCAGCCTAAAAAATCTTTCTGCTGGCTACGCCTGTGCAGACAATCCTAATAGACTAATATGGATCTTTGTTTCTCCTGTTCACCTACCCTCCAGTTGACAACATAAATAATTTGCATATAGGGACCTTAAGCATGATACACACTATTGGCTATTTTCCATTCAACCCAGCGAGTTGAACAAAAAACATGTCAGCTCCGGTCAGAGTCACTTCGCTAAGCGAGGTTAGTATAGTGTTCTCCCCTGCTGAGCTATTGTGTTCTGATAGGGGGACCGCCCCCCACCAGAACACTCCAATCAGCGCTGTCTGCCATTGGCTGAGAGCGCTGATCGGAAGTCAGTTTTCCAGCATGCAAGTCTGACAGACCAACATACACACAGGCTGAATGTCAGCCATTTTTTCTTTAACCGACGAATGTCTCCCGACATTCTGCCTTTGTGTACCCAGCTTTACACTGCCCCTCCTGCACATAACATATGATCCATCACAATTATGGGAGGTCTAAATCCAATAGTGAGGATCCCTGAAATGTAAACTGCAGGTAGGTACCTTTAGGTGCTTCTTTTTCATATCTACTTTTAAGTGAAAGCATAGCTAATCTAAATAATGTTTAGCTAATTTGATAATATGACTAGAAAGAAACAGCACAGAATACACTGAAACTTGTTTTTCGACATGCAGGAAATTTATTGCAAGGAGATTGCGATAAATCTGCCAAGCCAAGCTTGTACAATTGCTTTAATTCTCCTAGCTCTGTTCAGTGCAGCTATAGAGGGAGGAATCCAATTACTTTGTCTTGATATGCACCATAAAAACTTGAGTTCATAAAACTCCAGGAAACGGCCATACACAGAGGTGGGAGGATAATAATGCATCTTTAATTCAATTATGTTGTTAGACAATACAATTTATCTAGTCTGTGTTGTTCATTGTGCATGTAAAATACCATTCATGTTTTTTTGAAAATCAGTATTATGAATTATAAAAATTTAGCATCCCCCTGACCCCCAGAGGCATGCAAGGGACCCTCAGTGCAGGGTGGGCTAGTATTTACTTTAAGGGCTGAGTCCAAAGCTATTAATGAGGGATTGAGGGGCATTGGGAGCCAGTTAAGCTGGCCATAGATGGATTGAATCTCAGCCAGTGTAGCAGGAACCGACTGAAATTCGATCCATCTATGGGCAGGCATGTTGTACTGAAGTCAATTCATCGACCAGTACTACCAGCCAGTCGGACATTTTGCATGCAATCACTGCCAGAAGACTCGCCACCGGTAGAACACAATAGTGCTGCAGTCAGTGTTGAGAAATCAATTAATCAATAAGTGTATAATATATGGCTTGCCTTTCTTTGGTGTCTTTTTAAAGATGTCATTCCTACAAACAAGCAGGGGGAGAGGGTTAGGGGCAGCGGTTAACCAGAGCAACACTAACAGACTACTGATCAACTTCCAGTGTGTAATGGAACTTTAAGCAACACCAACAACATTGTAAGTAGTACACTCCACCTGGCTAACAGATTTCTTAGTCTATACTTCCAAGTCTCTGTGTATCCTTCCACACCTCTGTGCATATCCCCCAGGCTTCTGTGCATCCTCCCAGACCTCTCTGCATCCTCCCACGTCTCTGTGTATCCTCCCAAGTCTCTCTACATCCTCCAATGACTCTGTGCATCCTCCCAAGCCTCTCTACATCCTCCCATGTCTCTGTTTATCCTTCCAGGCCTCTACCAGTTTCAGCCACATGTCCTGTTCATGCTGCTAATCCCCCAACCAGAAGGGACTATTATGCAAGTATTCCTATGATCTAATAGTTCAACAACAGCTGCTGAGATCCTTGTGACCCTATCCCTTCTGCTCTGGAATTCTATAGCTAGTGTTAGCTTAGCACTCAATAAACAGCATAGACTAGAGCCAAGTTAGGTATCCAGTAGCCATGTTAGGATCATTAGCTTAAGCGGGGTACACAAAGTCTGAATATTAGCCAGTTCAGCAGGAACAATCCCATATTCAGACCATGTGTACAGCTGTCCTTCCAACAAAAGCCAGTCTAAGGACCAGCTTTTTCAAATCGAAAGGAACATGCTGGAAAACCAGCATCCGATCAGCACTCACAGCCAATGGCACAGCAATCTCCCATTTTTGTTGTTCAGCCAACTGGGTTAAATGAAAAAAACACTGAATGTGTGTGCCAGGCATTAGAAGTCAGGTTGCATCTCAGATTAGAAACTATTATGGAGTGAAGAAAGCACAGAGTAGATAGGCTAACTGAGTTCCATTGCCACAGTTCCAGTGCCACACCACAATTCCTGCCGATGAGAAGCTTTGTTCCAGACTGGTTGGACGACAATTGGAAGATCTCCCCATAACCACAGATCTTATTTTTGGGTCACCGACAGAAAGACAGATGCTGCATTATCCTCATGGACTCCTGCAAAATTCTTCTGGAGGTATCCCCAATAATAACTTTATACATTTGGGTATATGTGTAAAATTCCACCGAGACTCCTATTAGGCCCTGCTTATAATACCCGTTTGTATATTGTGTACTGTTATCAATCTCTTGTATTATTTCTATACTGGGGTGCATTTATATGTTTATGGTAAATATATATGCTGGTTGCAATAGTTCTTCTGGTCCCAATTATATTGTTTAGAATACTGATTAATTTCCTTGGAAGAGAATCCCCTCTGTTCATAAAGGTCCTATGCCGAGTGGAGGCACTGCCAACTTTTTTTTTTCATACTCACTTTTTCACTTAGAGAAAGTAATGGTTCTCTTATTTACCTACAGGTTTAGCGCAATATCCTGTTTGGGAAGGGTCATTTCTCATAACCCTCCCCTAAAAGAGGGCCAGAAAAGTATTGGGTTATGTTAATGGAGCTATAATAGTTTTAGGTCAACATTTTTAGCTATAGATTTTTATTTTAAAAATAAATATTTTGTATAGTAAATGGCAAAGGATTCTCAGACTACTGTGGGCTAAGGAGACAGCACAACAGTAACCGCTTGCCTTTTGACCAGTCTGTCTTATGAAAATTTCAAACTGAGCCATCTGAGTTATTGAGTGTACAAATTTCACCTTTAGCTGTTCACAAAGGGAATAAGGAGACAGAGGAAAACACATTAAAAGGAGCCCAAAGCTAAAATACAGTAAATTAGTTAAACTTTATTCTTTATTCTTATATAAAATATACATTCTATATATTGTAAACATAACACTCCTTATGTCATTATTAAAGCCCAATTAGAATCAGGCTGCATTACAACTTAAGAACTTGACTTTATTTTTAATTATTATTATACGTTAGTTCTTAGAACTATTTGAAGCTGTCTTGTGCTGGCAGCATGCTGGATATCTGGACTCATACAGAGTGCAGCGGTCCAGATCTTCAGCAGTCCAATACGTATCCTGCACAATACTACAATCAACAATGTTGATAAGAGCCGGTTCACACAGGGGCGATCTGGGATCTGACTTGAAGTTGCCCCAAGTCGTGTGGTTGAGAAAATCAATGGAAGTGAATGGAGCCGTCTTAAAGAGGTGGTTCACCCTAAATATACTATGTCCCATGCGATCCAGCATACTGGCGTCAGCGCCAGTATGCTGTTTTTTTAATTGCTCCACTTACTGTGTAATCTTTAATTTTCATTTATTTCCCCAGCGGTGGATGGCGCCGCTATAGCCCGTCACGGCTTCCGAAAATAGCCGATTTAGGACTCGGGTATTTCCGGCGAGATACGGCGCCTGCGCACAGACCTAGGAGCTGACTGCGCAGGCGCGGTATTTCTCCGAGTCCTATGGCGCATCATGCCCTCCAAAAAAATCCGAAATAGGACTCAGAGAAATACGGCGCCTGCGCAGTCAGCTCCTAGGTCTGTGCGCAGGCGCCGTATCTCGCCGGAAATACCCGAGTCCTAAATCGGCTATTTTCGGAAGCCATGACAGGCTATAGCGGCGCCTTTCCCAGCAGGGGAAATAAATGAAAATTAATGATTACACAGTAAGTGGAGCAATAAAAAAAAAAAAAAAACAGCATACTGGCGCTGACGCCAGTATGCTGGATCGCATGGGACATAGTATATTTAGGGTGAACCACCGCTTTAATACGCACTACTGAAGTCGTTTCTGTACTACTTCAATCAGACTTGTAGGCAACTTGTAGGCAACTTGTACCGATTGATTTCAATGGAAGTCGCCTCAGAAGTCGGATCACTGTCTTAACTGAAGCAACAATAAAGGAAGATAACATACATTTCTCAGGCAAACCCCTCCCCAGGGTCGTTTGAAGGAATTTTCAAAAGTTGAGAAGTGGGGGGGGGGGGGGGGCTGCTGAGTTTTTCCAGTTAAGAAGGGGGGGGGGGTCATTCAAGTATTCAATTTGAGAAGCGGGGGTGTTGTGCTGCTGAGTTTATTTAATTTGAAAAGTGGGGGCAGGGTCCTTCCTCCTCCAATGCATCGAGTGGAGAGGTGGGGGCCCCTGGCCAGCTCGGGGCCCCAAGCAATTGCTTGGTTTGCCTGTCCTGTCGCAACGGGCCTGCCCCTCCCTCCCACAGAGCTGATTGTTGTTTGATTGGCCACTGGAAAGCCTCCTGTCTTGGAGGCGACTTGAAGTTGCCTTGTACTGTCCTGGAGGTAACTTGAAGTTGCCTTGTAAGTTGCCTGATGATTCATACTCAAGTCGTGTCCAAGTTGCCTCCCAAAGTCATTTTGCCCCAGTGTGAACCGGCTCTAAGGTAGTTTATCATAAAGCCTGGCTGGATAACAATAATAAAAACCATAACTATAGCTAGTTTTTAATTTGACATATTTTTATAGATTGAACACTTGGATATCTGAAAAGAACTTTTTTTGTTAAAAAGGTGTATGTAGTAATTAACCCATGATTGAGCCACCCTATAAGGGATGCCAAAGTAAAATCTAATCTTTGAAATTAGTCTTGAAAACACTAAATAATGGCAGAAAATTTCAAAGCCACTACTGTATAAATTTCCTTTGAAAAAAAAATACTGCATATCAATCATTTAACTCAGGGGTTCAGAGGGTACTGTTTCAGCCACCTTCTTGACCTTTGTTATTTATCATTGAGGTGAAAATTCTAAAAACCTGCACACTAAAAATTCCAGATTAAAGTATATCAACCTATGGGTCCTAAATAAAGATGAGGGTTTCACAAAATACAGTTTCTATTTTGAGCAGGATGAAAAAGATCAGACTGTACAGTGGTAGCATGCATAATGATATATTTAATTCTATTCTTCTTGCGGGGCCCCTTTACTTTTTCACAAAATGCAAGTTTTAGGATTCATTTTAAAATGGAAGCAAATATTAGTGGTTTAAATCTTGCCATATTTTTCAAGTATGCACAGCACACTTACAATACCTCACACAGTGCCCCTCTAGTGGGGACAGACCCCATCCACACCATTTTGTTGGAGTAATATGCATGTTACTGCATCACATCCCTGATACCAACCTAATCATTCTCTTCATTCTTCTCAAGACCTCCTACTCTCTAGCTCTCTCATCACCTCCTCCCATGCTCGTCTCTGGGACTTTTCCAAAGCCTCTACAAGCCTATGAAACTCCTTACCCCAGTCTGTCCGTCTATCTCCTTCTCTATTAGCTTTTAGGGGATCCCTCAAAACCCTCCTCTTCAGAGAAGCCTATCCTACCCACACCTAACAACTGTATTTTAATTTTGTCCATCTGACCATCCCCCACAGCTACTACCCTTTGTTCCACTTGACCCTCCCTTCTAGACTGTAAGCTCTAACGAGCAGGGCCCTCTGATCCCTCCTGTATTGAACTGTATTGTAACTGTACTGTCTTCCCTGATGTTGCAAAGCGATGCGCAAACTGTTGGCGCAATATAAATCCTGTATACTAATAATAATAATAACACATGGTAATGCAAGTTTTATGCATTGGTGCATTGCAGTGCCATTAATTTTGAACTATGTCCCTATGCACCTCCACACCATGTTTCAGTGCATCGCAACACACAGTGATGCATTTGTGTGCGTTATGGTGCCTTACATCACTAAAATTGCTACAGGCAATTGGTGCATTCTGGTGTATTGGCAGCCATTTAAAATGAATGAGTTACCTTAATGTAATACAGGTTAAAGCACTATGTTGACATAATGCAAATCCAATGCCACTGCCTCCTGAGGGGGTTCAGTCTTGGGAAAACAGAGAAGATTAATGAGGCAGCACACTCAGCACACTGCAGCAAATAGTGGATGTGGCAAAACCTAAGCTTACTCACTGTATACATGGCAACACATGACACAGTTTTTGTACCCACACAAAATATGCTTAGTTAACCTCCCTGGTGGTATGATTCTTTCTGGTTTTAGGTGCTGAAAGCGGTACAATTATTTTGCATGAAAATTTGGCGTTTTGTATTTGTAGGCCTGTAATTCTTAGGAATAACTCACTTAAATCTGTCCTAACAAGAGTCTAGTAGACATCCTGGGTATGATAAAGTTTGAAAAACAAAATCATAAATTATAATATAATAAATAACTATAAATAATTATAACAAATAATAATGTAATTATAATAAAAATTATTCAATAATGTAATCAAATCAAAATCACTGAAATTTGCTCAGTTGCAGAATTGTCGCTGTCATTACTTTTATTTTTTTATGACGAATTTCCCCACAAATCGCTATCACTCAATTCTGCAAGTGATTATAATTTATTATCGCTGTTTTCTAGCTGGTCTAAAATCACTTTTGACATCAAGGGACACTTTTGGTTGCTATGGGCAATCTACAGTTTGCAGGCAGAAAGAACAGTTTTTATTATACAAAATCTTACCTGAGCCAGACTTGGGAATACCGCCAGGGGGGTTAATATGCCACAAGCAAGAGTCTAACATAAGCTTACATATCTCTGGAGCGACTAACCCCAAGGTGTTCTTGGCAGATCTCTATTGCCAACAGCAAGGCCCTTAAAGGGGTTGTAAAGGTTTGTTTTTTATTTTCTAAATAGGTTACTTTAAGCTACTGCATTATTGGTTCACTTACCCTTTCCTTCGATTTCCCTTCTAAAGGTTTTTTTCTTTGTTTTCTTTGTCTGAACTTCCCACTTCCTGTTCCTCCTCAGTAAGGTGTTTAGTAAGCTGTTCTAAATGACTTTCCATTGCTCAGATGATGGGGGCAAGCTTACTGAGGAGGAACAGGAAGTGAGAAATTCAAACAAAGAAAGAAAACATTTAGAAGGGAAATCGAAGGAAAAGGTAAGCGAACCAACAATGCACTAGCTTAAAGGAACCAATTTAGAAAATAAAAGACGAACCTTTACAACCACTTTAAGTAGCAAGTTTTATATTACTTGTATAATACTGTTTCAATGCTGCAGGCAGCAATACTGCAGACAATGTCCTATTTTTTCTCTGCTGCCGGATTCCAAGCCCTTGGTCTGGGAAAGGGGTCAGTAAGGTTTGCCACAGACCCCATATTCCTCTCCACTGGTGTCTCTGTTTTCCTGGATTCCTACAGGTTTCCATGGCCCTTGTTTTCCATGGGTCAGGGCCAGGGCTTCAGTTTCTGACCGCATTTCCTCCTTCCTTTCTCCCCTTTGGTGTGGCGAGGAGGGCTTGCCTGGCTACTGATGCTACCAATAACAGCTGAGAAGGTGCTTGAGTCGTTATGGCCCCCACTTTATTAGCTTACCTGTCTGCAGACAGACCCACTGGATGAAGGGGTTGGACCCCCATATCTCCCCCTTATCTATGCCCCCTGGGACTAAGAATGACTAATTGGGGCAGAATGCTGATATCAGACCCTAATCATAAAGGTCTCTCAGTTTTCTGAGAAAAGAGAAAACAACAGAGCAGAGTGAGAAGATCACTTCATTATTGTCCTTCATAACTTAAAAAAAAAAAAAAAAAAGGCTCAGCTTTTTCAACTATATCTGTAATGATATATCAAAGAAAAGAAAATCTTTGCAAAAATATTCCCTTGTGTTCAAGGGCTCATAGCGAAACCCTGATCACCTTCCCTATTATTGTCACTAATTTTCTTTATTGTACACTGCCTATGTTGAAAGTTCTATTTTGTACTACCTTGTGCTACCCAGCAATGTCCTACCTTGTTGTCAAAATGAAAAATATTGACAAAGAAATAGTCCCTTATAAGTATTTGTTCCAACTAACGCCTCTATAATACCTCAACATCGTACCAGGATTGCTTACAGTAAATTGTTTGTATACTTCCTAACTCTGTATTAAATGGACACTCTGGGCCAGATTCACAGAGCGATTACGCCTGCGCAACTGCTGTTGCGCGTGCGTAAGTCTAAATGTGCGCGTGCGTATAGTTGGACGCGATTCACAAAACAATATACGCCAGAAATCTACGTTTTTTGGTCCGGCGTAATTGAATTAGACATTCGCTTCCCTTCGCGCAAAACTGCGCTAGACACACCATTGATTTGCTAGTCAAATATGCTAATGAGGGAGTTACGGGGATTCACAAAAAAACGCAGTTGCTGCGCAGGCTACGCGATGTGCGCAACTGCAAAATGTTCTGTCTAAAGTTAGAGGACCTAAAAGCTGGTCTAAATTTTGAAAAAAAGTCTAATTGTCAGATAAAGCAACACTGTTAGTGAGGAGTTCAGCAGTCACACGTGTTGCCCAACAATCTGTATGCCAACATGCCAGGGGCATCGTCGCGCATAGCTATACTACTGACTTTAGATGAACAAAGAAGGATGAGGGCACGGAGGATGGCACTAAGGAGGGCACGGGAGATTTTTTTTTATTTTTTTTTATTTGCTTACATAAAATTTACAATTTAAATTAATCTAATACAATATTCTTATCTGATACAAGCCCCTCACTCTTCACTTGATATATCACACACGCATAGACATCTTTGGCATGAGTGATTCTGAGGTGTCTCGCATCTTCAGATGGAATTACCACAACCCTGCAGGAGGACATCAGCAGCCCAACACATGGCACCACCCATGACACCCATGACAGCTACATATACAATCAGAGCCCCATCCCCACAGATTTCGAACAGAACATGTATGGGGACAGCTGGCTGGTTGGTGAGTGACATGGGAGTCAGGCATGACTATCCCCTCCCGTGATGCACACCTCACAAGTGGCACATGCATGACTAACATCCTCCTGTCTTTTCCCTTCAAGGTGACTCTGCATATGCACTGGTACCCCATCTCATGACCCCATCTCATGCCAGCTCACATTATGCATCTTTGCACGTTAAACACACACATTAATCATGGCACAATGAGAATGCATGCATGCACACCACTGTGGTCCCTAGCACACACACCCCACATCCTCATCACATTGGATTGGCACCAGTCCACCATGCAGGACTTGTGAGCTGCAACGCCACGCCACGGCTCCAATTATGTCACTGTACATTCATACACCATTCACACAGACCTGGGGATCACTTCTCCACCACAAATGAGGGTGACACCCCTTTTCCCGCAGGAATATCACCCCCACATTCCAAAATCATACACAAAACAGAACCAAAAAAATTAAATAAATGACGAGGAAAAAAAAAAAAATGCCCAGCAAAAATATAATGTAAATAAAAAATGCCCAGCAAAAATATAATTTAAACAAAATAACAACAAAGAAAACACATAAAAGACAAAAATCACTCTGCAAAACAGTCCCCAAATATCTCAAAGACACAAACAAACAAAAGCACCTTGCTGTATAGGGAGGGATACAAAGGGATGTATTTTTGCAAAGGAAGTGCATTTGTGTGTGTCTATTTATGCTGTCTGCGTAGTTCATAAAGTTGCCCTAGTCCATTTCCAATTTCACTGATTGCGCCGCTCCCGAGTTGTGAGCATGCGCACAACGGAGCTGACATGGTTTCCTTCACGCGCGCATGCGCGAGTCGGCCGGCCCTTCATTTGCATGGGGTCACGGCTCATTTCAATGTAACACGCCCACGTCCCTCCCAATTTGTATTACTCCTCCTTACGCCTCCGGAAAAAACCTTACGTTTGCGCAAGCTCTTGCGTAAAAGCTACGTGAATCGCCGGATTACGCGGCTAGATTGCGCAAGTCTAACGGAAAAGTGGTGCGCTACGCCGGAATGATAATGCGCCGATCTACGTGAATCTGCCCCTCTGTTTCTTCAGTACAACAATATTTGGTTTTACGTCTCTGGCAAACTTTAACGGTAAAACGTGTTTTTGTTAACCCTTAACATTATTGACAATGTTCTGTACACATCTTAGAGGAACGAGGGACGTCATGCGGATTTCCATGTACAGAAGACACATCCTCTGTAGAGCAGCTGTAAACACATCTGGATGAGTCAGGTCTATGTTCCCTCTCCAGTGCTGCCCGGTCATCCCCTAGCTCTTGGCATTGGTGCCTTTTAGGCAGATGAGGAAGTCATTTAGAGCTTAAGTCAACTGCGATTTGTACACATAACACTTCAGTCTGCAGAATGTTTTCATGGATTGCTACTGATCAAAAGGGTTTTTTGTGAACTACCCACTAAAGACTTTGCTCTTGTGTTTTTCGTGATATTATTTTAGAACGTCAGTAAAGCTACTGGATATAATCATTTCTGTGAACAGTTTATTGAGTTCCTGTCACCAACTTTAACCACTTGCTTACTGGGCACTTACACCCCCCTCCTGCCCAGGTAAAATTTCAGCTTCCGGCACTGCGTCGCTTTAACTGACAATTGCGCGGTCGTGCGACGTGGCTCCCAAACAAAATTTACGTCCTTTTTTCCCCACAAGTAGAGCTTTCTTTTGGTGGTATTTGATCGCCTGTGCGATTTTTATTTTTTGCGCTATAAACAAAAAAGAGCGACAATTTTGAAGAAAAATACAATATTTTTTACTTGTTGCTATAATAAATATCCCAATTAAAAAAAAACACATTTTTTTTTCTCAGTTTAGGGAGATACGTATTCTTCTACATATTTTTGGTAAAAAAAAAAAAAATCGCAATAAGCGACTGGTTTGCGCAAAAGTTATAGCGCTTACAAAATAGGGGAGAGAATTATTATTTTTTATTATTTTTTTTTTACTAGAAATGGCGGCGATCTGCGATTTTTATTGGTACTGCGACGTTATGGCGGACACATCGGACACTTTTGACACATTTTTGGCGCCATTCACATTTATTCTGCGATCAGTGCTATAAATATGCACTAATTACAGTATAAATGTGACTGGCATTGAAGGGGTTAACACTAGGGGGTGAGGAAGGGGTTAAATGTGTATGCTAGGTGTGTTCTAACTGTGGGAGGAGGGGGGGGTGACTGGGGGGGTGACCGATCTGTGTCCCTATGTAGGAAGGAACACAGATCGGGCTCCTCCCTTCCAGAGACAGGACATTGTCTCTGTGTGAGCCGGCAATGAGAGATGATCTATGAGAGATCATCTCTCATTTGCCCACAGATCGCATCACAAACGGCCGCTCTGATTGGCCGTTTGCCGCGATCTGTGATTGGCCGTGTCCAAGGGACACGGACAACACAGGGCTTCCCCGCAGCGCGCTGTACAGCGCGCGCTGGGAAAGCCAGAATGACATGCCGTCAAATGACGGCATGTTGGATTTTCAGGCCCGCGCTGTTTGCCGTCATCCGACGGTAGCGCGGGCCTGAAGTGGTTAAAAACTGCAGGTAAAAACACAGAAATCAAGTAAATAAAGCAGAACTTCACTCCTTTAAGTTCCCCTTTTCTGCCTTCTCCCACCCCCTCTTCAAGTTTTGGACACATTTTTTGGAGAGGGAGCAGAAATCTGGTTTTGAATGTACCTGTGGTAGGCGCAGCACTATGAAGTGCCTTATGCGCTGTGGCATTAGAAGAATTGTGATATCTCTGACTTTTCGGTCCAACAAGACTGTCTATTACTCTGAGTTTCCTCTAATGCCGTTCTATGGAAGCAGTAGGTTTAAAGAGCACACCAAATGCTTAAAATAACTTCTTTATTAACTTCACTTCATAGATAACACTGCTGCTTTGCAGCAGAGAGTCCATGTACAAAAACACGTGTTGAATAAAGTATAACAGAAAATGGTGGTACAAATATTCAATCTTGTCATTTAACATAAGATGGTGGATATATTTCTTTCTTCAGTATTTATACTCTCTCTGTAAGTTATTAAAGCATTCTCTAATTTCTCTAAGGCTGCGTACACACGATCGGTTCAAACCGTTGGGAACGGACTGAGGTTCGTTTTCATTGGTCCAAACCGATCGTGTGTAGGTCCCATCGGTCCATGATCCTTCGGTCTAAAAACAGATGGCTTGCTTTAAATTTCAACCGATGGACGGCCATCCGATAGGTCAAAACCGATCGTTAGTACGCACGTCCATCGGTTTTAAACCCGCGCATGCTCAGACTAAATGAGGGGACGGGAGCGCTCGTTCTTGTAAAATGCACGTTCGTTTTTGAGGTGGCACATTCTACATTTTTCAAATTAGTGTCTCGTTTATTGCAGTGCATTTATACAACCTGTAAAAGCACGGAGACTGAAAAGTGCGAATCGGCTCTAACCAAACTTTCACTAACACGTGGGAACACGGAATTAGAAAAAGCAGTCTCAAGGGTGGCACCGAAGGCTTTGGCCTTCCCCTTTATAGTGACGTTGTACGTGGTTTACGTGTCCGCGTTCTGACACGATCGGTTCATGAACCGATGGTGTGTAGGCACATCAGTCCATCAGTCAGCTTCATCGGTCAACCGATGAAAGCGGTCCGTCGGACCGTTCCCATCGGGTGGACCGATCGCGTGTACAGGGCTTAAAAGGTATAACTCTGTGGTTTGCAACCTGGATTGTTAGATTTGCAGGGTTTGGTGAGGTTGATTTAGATCGTGAATTAGGTTTGCTGGGTTTGCAGGGTTTGCAGAGTTTGTGAATTAGGTGGAACTACAAGTGAACACATAACTAGTTCAGTATACAGTTACACATTATTTACAATAGGAACATATATATAACTGTATGACATACCTATTTGGCCCATTGCTTCCATAAAAACTGAACTCTGGTTCTGTGTGTCTGTTCTGTTCTCTGTCTGTGGTGGAATGATTTTTCCAGCCCATGTGCTGGTAACTTCCCAGACAGAATGGATTTAAAGCTGGCTGTGATTGGCCAAGACTCCTGCTCAATGTGAGATTTGCTGTGATTGGCCAATACTCCTGATGAGTCACAAAGGCTTAACTCTATACTTCCTGGTATGAATTCTACTGTGTTATTGCTTACCTTTACTGTCATATAAATAAATGATTCTTAAAGGCATATTTTTTCTTTTGCTTCTGTGAACACAACATACAACTGTTATATGACATCCAAGCATAAAATCACAGTGAATAAATCTGCTTTTGTCTCTCACATATAAACATGTGCACTACATTTAGGTTCTTAGCAGGTCTAGCTGTATATACATGTAGGTTATATTAGTGACCTAGGACAGGTTCTAGCTGGCCAGCTACACTCCCACCAAAATTACCTATAATTCTTGTTCTCTATAGTAGTATGTGAACATGAATTTGGGGAATTTTCCATCAGGTTCTCAACTTCCAAGTGTCTTTTATCACTCTCAAGTAGAACAACTAACTTCTGTATAGGACGTTCCAACCTGAGTGGAGTAGTGAGACGTTTTTTGTCAAG
The DNA here is from genome assembly GCA_029574335.1 of Rana kukunoris. Lineage (NCBI taxonomy): Eukaryota > Metazoa > Chordata > Amphibia > Anura > Ranidae > Rana > Rana kukunoris. Next base: position 75,210,656 of record CM056052.1, read on the forward strand.
TTTTGAGTCTCCTATTTGTAACAACGCTCTTATTAATAGTTTGTCTTCATCCTTTTGAACTTCTAGAACTTTGGCCAATTTCCACTGACTTCTAGGTAAATCTTCTTCTTTCACTAATACTATGTCACCAACTTGGACATTTCTTCTGGATGTTTGCCATTTACTTCTCAGCGTAGGATTGGCTAAGTACTCTTTCCTCCATCTATTCCAAAACTGTTCTGATACATATTGAACTCTACGCCATCTCTTTTTGGCATATAAATCCTCTTTGGTGAACTTGCCAGGTGGTAGTTGTGTGCAATCAGACTTAAGGTGAAGTAGATGGTTAGGAGTTAAAGGTTCCAAACTTGTTGGATCATTGATGTTGTCAACTGTAAGTGGACGACTGTTAACAATAGACATTACTTCATAGAATAGGGTCCTAAGTGAAGCATCATCCATTCTTCCGGAGTTCTTTTTCAACATTGAACTTAACACATTTCTTACAGTTCTGATTTGTCTTTCCCAAACTCCTCCTGTGTGGCTTGCATGTGGAGCATTCATATTAAAGTCACATTGATTCTGAGACAAGTTACCTTTTCTTTATTGATTTCCTTTAGAGCTTTCTTCAATTCATTTTTTTCTCAGACAAAATTAGATCCTTGGTCAGATCTAAGCTCTCTGACAGTACCTCTAATGGCTATGAAACATCTCAAGGCGTTGATGAATGCGTCAGTTGACATATCTTCTAACATTTCCAGGTGAATTGCTCTGGAGCTCAGACATGTGAAAATTATCTCTTGTACTCCTTGCGGTTTTGCTTGGTGATGAATGGGCCGAAGCAATCCATTCCACTATAAAGAAATGGTGATGATGGGTTCACACGATCTACTGGTAAATCTGCCATTCTTTGCTCTTCGGTAGGTCTACGTGCCTTTCTACAGGTTACGCATTTATTTATATACTTTGCTATAACTTTGCTTCCTTTCACTATCCAGTAACCACCTTCTCTCAAACAGTTCTGGGTAAAGCTTCTTCCTTGATGCAAGGATCTGTTGTGGTAGTGACCAATAATCAATCTTGTGAAAATAGAATTTTTGGGTAGAATTGCTGGATGCTTCACTCTGCTGGGTAACAATGCATTTTCCAGTCTCCCTCCCACCTTCAGTATACCATCCTGTAGAACAAGATTGAGCTTGTACAGTGGGTGGTTGTTGGGAATCCTTTTAGGTTCTTGACTAAGTCTCTTCCACTCTTCACTATAGAATCTCTGTTAAATGAGTCTTATGACTGTTTCTTCAGCTGTCATTCTTTCCTCTACATTCAATGATTCCTTCTTTCTGATTCCGTTTGCCAAATGTTGAATTCGAGCTACTATGTTTATGACTGTATTCCATTTTGAACATCTGGCTAGTCTTTCAAGTATGTCATCTTGACACTTGGCAGCAGTGCTCAATGATTGTACAACCTTTACTTCTGGATCACCCATAGACAATTCTGTGTAACCTTCACTGGGTATGATCTCCTTTTCCCAAAGGAAATCTGGACCGGTGAACCAATTTGAATTTTTCAATTCTGTTACATTCAGACCTCTTGAAGCATGATCTGCCGGGTTATGCTTTGTATCAATGTGATGCCAATGTTCCGGATTTGTAATTTCCCGAATTTTCTGAACTCTGTTGGCGACAAAGACATGGAATCTTTGAGCTTTGTTGTTTATGTATCCTAGGACAACTTGTGAGTCTGTCCAAAAATATTCTTCATCTATTTTTAACTCTAATTCTTCACTTAGAAACTTGCTTACTGATGCTGAAACAACAGCTGCTGTCAGTTCAAGTCTTGGTATTGTCTGAATACTGGTAGGTGCAACTCTTTCCCATAACCACTGCACAATGTATTTTTCCTTCTCCTATCACTCTAATGTAGGAGCACTGACCATAGCCATAACTACTGGCATCTGAAAAGTGATGAAGTTCTATTTTCTTTTTCTTTTCGAAATCATGAGGTACAAAACATCTGGGTATCCAAACTTCTTTCAAATTTTGCAAGTCTCTTATCCAAGTCTCCCACCTTGGCCTCAAATCTTCAGGTATGGGTTCATCCCATCCCAACTTTCGTCTGCATAATTCTTGTAGTAGTTCTTTTGCTTTGAGGATTACTGGGGCCAAGAATCCCAGTGGATCATATATAGAAGCCACTGTAGAAAGAATGGTACGTCTGGTTGCAACTTTCTCTTCAAGGGATATTTCAAAGAAGAACTCGTCGTTCTCTACATTCCACCCCAAGCCAAGTACATTCTGAACTGGAAGATAATCATAATTGAGATCTACATTCTTCATTGTTGATGCATGTTCAGAGTCACTGATGGATTCCAGTACCTCTCTGTTGTTAGAAATGAATTTGTGAAGGCGCAGGTTTCTTCTTGCGCATAATTCTTGGCTTTCCTTTACTAATTTGATTGCAGATTCTGTGGACTCTAGACTAATAAGACCATCATCTACATAGAAGTTTTTCTTAAGAAAATTTGCTGCTGATGGACAATCCTTTTCATTTTTATTAGCCAAGTACTTCATACCATAATTGGCACAACCTGGAGACGATGCTGCTCCAAACAAATGTACTTTCATTCTGTATCTGTATCTCCGCCTCCCACCATAGGAACCTCAGGAAGTATCTATCTTCTTTCTTCACATGGAACTGGTGGAACATTTTTTCAACGTCACACATGACCGCTATGGAATACTTTCTGAATCTAAAGAGTACTCCAGGCAGAGTGTTTGTAAGATCTGGTCCTTTTAGTAGATGATTGTTCAATGCAACACCATCATACTTTGCTGAACAATCAAATACTACTCTAATTTTATCTGGTTTCTTTGGGTGGTAAACACCTTGATGTGGGATGTACCACACTTCTCCTTCTTTAGGTTGGTTATTCACCTTCTCTGCATGTCCTTCTTCAAGGATGCCTTCCATGAATTTCAAATAATCCTAATAATTTCTGCTATTTGACAGACAAGGTCGTTCTCTGAAGGGTAAGGGCATTTCAAGATAACCTTGTTGATTCTGCTGAATACTTTCTTCTAGAGTGTGTACGAACTTTATGTCTTCTTGGGATACACTCTTTTCTTCAGAACTTATGTCTGCAAAGTCAGATTTAAGGATCTTGAATACCTTTGCTGAACTCACAGTTGGTAGCTCTTGGACAGATATTCAATGACACAATCCTGTCACCTGTCTTGAGTTTGCAATCTGCTGTTTTCCTCCAACAACACCCCATCCTAGATCAGTTCGAACAGCGCAGGGTTCACCCTCTCCTCCTGTGATTACCTCTCGTGGTATCAAAGCTTCGGGACAATTGTAGCCTATCAACAGTCTGACACCAAATTCCTTCAGCGGGGATATTTCATGAGATATGAGAGATAGGTGCTCCCATTTATTGGCTGTTTCACAGGTAGGTATGCGATCTCGATCTAGAGGTATATCGTCTTTCATATAAGATGGAGGTAGATTTATAAGTGAGGTTTGAATGAAGTCCTCTAACTCTCAGTCCTTTAACCTTTTGACTGTTCACTAATGTGTCTCTCCCCGTCATTGTGGTGAGCTTGAGCTTTACTGGTTCTGTAGCCACTTGTAATTTCTTGCATATTTCTTGATCAATGAAGGTGAGGTTGCTTTAGGCATCCAGTAGTGCATATAGGCGTCTACCTTCTTGTTCCACCTTTTAGGATTTGAAATGCACACTGGTACAACCATCTCTGCAAGAGAATACTGATACTTTCTTTTCTTCCTCAGCATCTTTAGGTATTGAGGATTCATCCTTTTTCCAACACTCCTTTGTAACATGGCCTTTTCTTAAGCATTCAAAACACAGTTGGTTATCAAGTACACATTTTTTCTTTTCATTTGAGGACTTCTCTTTCAATTGTTGGCACTTGTGTATGGAGTGGTTCTCTCCACAGAACATACACTTAAAGGTAGTCTGAGGATTTGTTGGTTCTGTCTCTTTACTGATCCCAGTAGTGACTTTAAACTTGCTTCCACAGGTATCTAGACCTTTAGCTGCTGTGTTGATTGCAAAGCTAGTTGCTCTTGCACTTCTTTTATCTCTCGCAGGCCTTTCTTCTAAGGATTTTAAGGCATAAGATGCTGTTACTTTATTACATGCTATTCGTGCTTCCCTATTAACGAACTCAGAGAACTTTTCAAAACTTGGGAAGTCCTTATTTAGATCTAACTGTTCAGTCACATAGCGATTCCATCTAGAAGCCACTTCTTCAGGTAAGTTAGCTAGCATCCTGTGATTTTTCTAGATAGTCGTTCAGTACTTCTAGTCCTTGTACATGTGGGATGGCATTGCTGCATGATTGCAGGAAATCACCATACTCTTGGAGTTTGAAGTGTTCATGGGACCTATTTTAGGCCAATTATTCAATTTCTCCCTAAAGGCTCTTTGTACTAAGAAAGGATGACCATATCTTGAATTTAACTTTTCCGAAGCTTGCTTGTAGGCTTCTTCGTCTGTTCTATAGAAGTTACCTTCAAGAGCTTTCTTTGCTTCTCTACCAACATATCTCTGAAGGTAGAATAACTTGTCAACTGGTCTGGAACAATGATGCTCAATGATCATTTCAAAACTTGCATTCCACTCTATGAACTTCAGTATGTCTCCTGAAAATACTGTAGGTTCTGGAGTAGGAAGTCTTGCTGGGACTGTTCTCTGCTGTCTTGCTGGGACAATAGTCGCACCATTCTCCTGATCATTGCAGTGACATCTAGGAGTAGAATTATCCTGTTTTATTTTCTCACTTAGTTGTAAATTAAGTGAGTCTCACTTTTCGTCTTTCTGAGCAGGGATGGAAGGGCAATGACTTTTTTCTTCACTACATACTGAAGGTTTCCTTTCATTCTCCTGGATGTATGGAGGTAAGTAGGAGTATGCTTCTTCACTTAGTACAGATTTGGACCTATGACTACCATGTCCTCTTCGTGTACTCTTAGTCTGGCTTCTATAATCCTAACTTCTTTCAGCCTTTTCAGCCTTTCCATTTAATGGCACTGTGCCTCCATTTCAGCTTCCATTTGATGGCGCTGTGCCTCCATTTTAGCTTCCATTTCATGGCGCTGTACATCCTTTTCGGCTATTCGTAGACGCTGCGCCTCAATGGCAGATTCCATCTCGATTTCTGCTCTTGACAGCAAGTTGTTCAACAAGTTCCTTTCTTTTGGCTAGAGTACTTGAGGACTCTGATGTGTAACTGGCACTTCTGCTAGTGAAGGAAGTACCACTTGAGATTGTGGTTCCCCCTAAGGACCTAGCATAGTCTCTCGTAAAGAGCTTGTTCATTCTCTTTCTCGCTTTAACTTCATCATAGTTAGTTTCAGATAATATTTCTCTCATGAGCTTCACTAAATCTTTAGTGACTGCAGTACATGTGTCCATGTTCCTCACAATATTCTGGCAAGGTGTCATGGATGACACTGCCATAAGCTCTGATTCAGATTCTTCTATCGTCTCTACCAGATCACATAAGTTTTCTTTTATACTATCTTGCTTTAGCTTTCTACGAACATCTTTAAGGCCGCGTACAGACGAGGAGACATGTCCGTTCGAACATGTCCGACGGACCGTTTCCAGCGGACATGTCTCCTAGGATTTTAGTCCGATGGCGTGTACACACCATCGGACGAAAATCCCCTCTGACTGAGGATGCGGTGACGTGGCGGTGACGTTGACGCCGCCACGTCACCACTCCAGGAAGTAAAATACTTCCACGCATGCGTCAAATCCATTCGACTCATGCGGGAGATTTATGTCCGCTGGTTAGGCGTACTAACCAATGGACATGTCTGACGGACAGGTTTCCAGTGGACAAATGTCAAAGCATGCTTTGAAATTTGTCCGCTGGAAAAACCTGTCCGCTAGGTCGTACACACGAACTGATATGTCCGCTGAAACTTGTCGGCGGACCAGTTTCAGCGGACATATCCGATCGTGTGTACGCGGCCTAATGTATAATTTCCACTTATTATACATTCTGGTGAACCTTTTTCCTTTTAATGCTGCTTCTTGATCCAAATTTTCCAGCATTTTTGGGGTCGGTTTTCTGATACGTTCTGAGCGTCTTAGCTCATTTGTTTGGGGCAAGACTAATGCTGCATCAGACTCTTCTACCTCAGACAGGTTCACTTGCTCTTCACCCTCTATCCTATCTATCTTTGTATCCTGTAACAGTGGCATGGTAATACTAGGCTTAGACATTTTACTTTGAATGCTATAACAATAGATGCAGGCATTAAATGACTTTCACTTTAAATGCAATAGCAATAAAGGCAATAAATGACTTTCACTTTAAATACTTTAGAGTCCGTATACTACAAACCGTCCTTTGTTTTACTTTACAGTCTTTTATTCCTGAACACGAAAATGTCTCTTTATGCCAAAGCCTATGTGCAATGATAAGTAATAAAAGGAAAGCTCTGACCTTATTCTGAAGAGCAGGATACTGTGATCTGTCGGTTGCTGGAACAAATGAGGAGACTTTTATTTTCTTGATGGGAAGCTTGCGCTGCCTTGCGATGCTCTATGATGACTTGCAATGCTCTGTGATGAGTTGTGATGCTCTGTGATGACTTGCGATGCTCTGCTGCAGGCTTTGGACCTAGACTAGACTAGACTGTCTATTACTCTGAAATTCCTCTAGAACCGTTCTATGGAAGCAGTAGGTTTAAAGAGCACACCAAATGCTTAAAATAACTTCTTTATTAACTTCACTTTTCTTCATAGATAACACTGCTGATTTGCAGCAGACAGTCCATGTACAAAAACATGGTGGTTCAAATATTCAATCTTGTCATTTAACATAAGATGGTGGATATATTTCTTTCTTCAGTACTTATACTTTCTCTGTAAGTTATTAAAGCATTCTCTAATTTCTCTAAAAGGTATAACTCTGTGGTTTGCGACTTGGTTTGTTACATTATTTGTGAATTAGGTGGAACTACAAGTGAACACATAACTAGTTCAGTATACCGTTCTAATCACATTATTTACAATAGGAACATATATATAACTGTATGGCATACCTATTTGGCCCCTTGCTTCCATAAAAACTGAACTCTGGTTCTGTGTGTCTGTTCTGTTCTCTGTCTGTGGTGGAATGATTTTTCCAGCCCATGTGCTGGGAACTTCCCAGACAGAATGGATGCAAAGCTGGCTGTGATTGGCCAAGACTACTGCTCAATGTGAGATTTGCTGTGATTGGCCAAGACTCCTGATGAGTCACAAAGGCTTAACTCTATACTTTCTGGTATGACGTCTACTGTGTTATTGCTTACCTTTACTGTCATATAAATAAATGATTCTTAAAGGCATATTTTTTCTTTTGCTTCTGTGAACACAACATACAACTGTTATATGACATCCAAGCATAAAATCACAGTGAATAACTCTGCCTTTGTCTCTCACATATAAACATGTGCACTACATTTAGGTTCTTAGCAGGTCTAGCTGTATATACATGTAGGTTATAGTAGCGACCTAGAACAGGTTCTAGCTGGCCAGCTACAGTACCTGCTTCCAGTTCCCCTTCCCCCTCTGCCCACAGTCTCTTGGGACATGTCACAGGTCCCAGGAAGCTGAGAGACCATTCACATGTTGGGTTGCCACCTGTTCTGGATTCACCCGGACAGTCCGGGTTTGGAATCATGTGTCCGGATTTTTTAATACCGCCAGGGAGGTTAAAGTGTTATTAAACCCACAACAGTAAAATCAGTGTATATGTAGTAAAGTGTGCTTGTTATACTCACTGTGGAATCTAAGGGGTTAATCCTCTGCAAAAGGCTGTTTGATTCTGTATGCATTACCCCCAAAACATGTCTGCATAAGAAAGAGTTAGTGGAGTCAGTCTGCACATGCTCAGTTTTTTGTGTAGTGCTGGAGACTTTTTTTTTTCTTGGGAGAGTGTATGTGATGAGCACCGGCCAATCAGCTAAGCAGGAACAGGGATCTCTGTCTTCAAAGCATCCCCCACACTGTTAGAAAGCACTCCCTAGGAGCACATTTAATCCTTTGATTACCCCTGATGTTAACCCCTTCCCTGCCAGTGTCATTAGTACAGTGACAGTGCATTTTTTTATAGCACTGATCACTGTATTAGTGTCACTGGTCCCCAACATGTGTTGCTGACAGAGGCTGGTAAGGGGTTAACATCTAGGAGCAATTTAAGGGGTTACTTGTGTGCCTAGCAATGTGTAATGTGTGTAATGCATGCTGATTTTTGACTACAGATCAATTTCATTGTTTTCCTTGCTTTGCAGGTAAAAGAAACAAAGCGATCATTCCCTTTGTATAGAGCCCTGTGTTGATTGTCAAAACAGGGCTCCAACCATGAATCATTGGCCAGGATCTGCTAACAGACTTCCACTGTGTCAAATCACAGGGGAGTAGGCTGTCAGCAGGTGTGCCACCCGAAACCCAGAAAACAGGTAGCAACATACTGGTACACTGCGGTGCTTGTAGGGCAGTATACAGTTGTGCTCATAAGTTTACATACCCTGGCAGAATTTATGATTTCTTGGCCATTTTTCAGAGAATATGAATAACACAAAAACTTTTCTTTCACTCATGGTTAGTGTTTGGCTGAAACCATTTATTATCAATCAACTGCATTTACTCTTTTTAAATCATAATGGCAACATAAACTACCCAAATTACCCTGATCAAAAGTTTACATACCCCAGTTCTTAATACCGTGTATTGTCCCCTTTAACATCAATGACAGCTTAAAGTCTTTTGTGGTATTTGTGGCTGAGGATCTTTATCTTCTCAGATGATAAAGCTGCCCATTCCTCTTGGTAAAAAGCCTCCAGTTCCTGTTAATTCTTGGACTGTCTTGCATGAACTGCATGTTTGAGATCTCCCCACAGTGGCTCAATGATATTTAGGTCAGGAGACTGAGGTGGCCACTCCAGAACCTTCACTTTATTCTGCTGCAGCCAATGACAGGTTGACTTGGCCTTGTGTTTTGGATCATTGTCATGTTGGAATGTCCAAGTACGCCTCATGCGCAGCATCCTGGCTGATTGATGCAAATGTTCCTCCAGTATTTTTGATAAAACTGCATTTATCTTGGCGTAATTTTTGACCAAATTTCTTGTGCCTTTGTAGCTCACACATCCCCAAAACATCAGCGATCCACCTCCGTGTTTCACAGTAGGAATGGTGTACCTTTAATCATAGGTCTTGTTGACTCCTTTTCAAATGGAGTGTTTATGGTTGTGGCTAGAGTTGAGCAGACACCTGGATGTTCGGGTTCGGTGGGTTAGGCCGAAGTTCAGAAAAAAGTTTGGGTTCAGGACCCGAACTTGACCCTGAACCCCATTGAAGTTAATGGGGACCCGGACTTTTGACTACAAAAATGTCTCTAAAAAACTAAGGGGAAAGGGCTAGAGGACTGCAAATGGCAGAAAATTTTCGGTAAAAGCATGGCAAGTACTCTGAAAATAAGTGTGGATAGGGAAATAACTTAAAATAAAATGAAAAAAATAAAAAATAAAATAATTTTGACCTAGGAGGACAAGGTCCATATGGAGTAGGAGGTTGAGGTGGCGGTGGATGTGGCGGTGTAGGTTAAAGCAGCGGTGGAGAAGGACGAGGTAGCCAACACAGGTTTTTGTTTTTAAAACGGCCCGCACTTTCTGCAGCAGCTGTGGCATATTGGGGTAAGTTTTAAGGAACCTCTGCACCACCAAATTCAGCACATGCAAGGAATGTGCGTCAAACCGGCTAGGCCCAGAGGTGCTACGAGATTTCGCCCGTTATCGCACACCACCAGGCCCGGCTTGAGGCTCACTGACGCCAACCACTCATTGGGCTGTTGTTCCATGTTCCTCCACAATTCCTGCGCGGTGTGGGATTTTTCCCCCTAACAGGAAAGTTTTAAAACTGCCTGCTCGAGTTTACCCATGGCTGTGCTGAAGTTGGTGGTGAATGTGTTACGCTGACCGGAAGAAGAGGCGGTAGAGGATGAGGAAGCGGAGTAGGAGGAGTTAGCAACAGGAGGCAAACTGAAGCGCCCTGCAATCCTCGGTGGTGGAAGGACATGTGCCAAACTGCTATCCGCCTCAGGCCCAGCCGCCACTGCATTTACTCAGTGCGCTGTTATGGAGATATAACGTCCCTGACCGTGCTTACTGGTCCACGTATCCGTAGTTAGATGGACATTGGCACAGATGGCCTTGCGCAGTGCACACCTGATTTTGTCCCCCACTTGGTTGTGCAGGAAAGGGATGGCTCGCCTGGAAAAGTAGTGGCGGCCTGGCACGACGTACTGTTGGACAGCCAATGCCATCAGGCTTTTAAAACTCTGCGTCTCCACCAGACGGAATGACAGCATTTCAAAGGCCAGGAATTTTGAAATGCTGGCATTCAGGGCCAGGGATCGCGGGTGGGTAGGGGGTACTTCCTCTTCCGCTCCAGTGTTTGGGAGATAGAGAGCTGAATGCTTCCATGGGACATTGTGGAGATGTTTGGTGACCCAGGTGGTAGTGTTGCTTGCCGGTCCTCTAATTGTGGGGTGGCAGGTGGCACTGAAGTAGAAGAGGAAGCAGGAGGAGCCAGAGACCTTTCTTAGTTTTTATGGTGTCTACTCCACTGCAGCTCGTGCTTTGCACTAAGATGCCTGGTCATGCAGGTTGTTCTCAGGTTGAGAATGTTTATTCCTCGCCTCAGCCTCTGATTGCACAGCGTGCAAACCACTTGTGTCTTGTCATCAGCACATTGTGTGAAGAACTGCCACGCTAGGGACCTCCTTGGACCTGGCTTTGGTGTGCTCGGTCCCTTGCTGCGTTGGGCAGTAGCAGGCGTAGTGTCTAGGGGACGGACGCTCCGCTTTGACACCATGCTCCCTCTTCTCCTGTGTTGGTGGCTCTGTGCGACCACCGCATCTTCCTCCGAACTACATGGGTCACCTGCATTAGGTTGATTCCATGTGGGGTCCAGGACCTCATCGTCCACCACATCATCTTCCACCCAGTCTTCACCACTGCCCTCTTTGTCGGTCTACACAATTGCAAAAGCAGCAGCAGTAGGCATCTGTGTTTCTTCATCATCCGAGACGTGCTGTGATGGTCCCCCCATGTACTCACCTTGAAACATAAGTGGTTGGGCATCGGTGCACTCAATCTCTTCCACTTCTGGGGCAGGGCTAGGTGGATGGCCCTGGGAAACCCTGCTAACAGAGTCATCAAAAAGCAGAAGAGACTGCTGCATGATTTGGGGCTCAGACTGCTTGGCTGATTTGCAAGGGGGTGAGGTAAAAGACTGATGGACATCGGCTGCAGGTGCCAACTCTGATCTTTCAGCACAAGACTGGTTGGGAGACAATGTGAAGGAACTGGAGGCACTGTCAGCAACCCAATCTACTATCGCCTGTTCTGCTCCTGGCCTCAACATTCCTAGAGCCGGATTAGGCCCCACAAAATACCGCTGCAGGCTCTGTCGCCTACTCACACCTGAGAAAGGTGTTTCACTTGTGCGTGTGGCTGGCACAGATCGACCACATCCTCTCCCTCTAACAGGAGCTCCACCAGCAGCACCATGACCGTGGCCACGTCCCTTGTTTTCCTCATATTTCTCAAATGTAGGATCTTGCCCTAAATGGGTGTTTTTTGAATACAACAGAAGAAGTACACTAGCTAAAGTGTTTATGTCACACCTGCAGATATGCAGGAAATGCACCAAGAAAAATAATAATATTTGCCCAAAATAATAGTTTTTTTGAATAGCACAATAGAAAACAGTATGTAAAGTGTGTATCTCACACGTACAGATATGCAGGCAAGACTGCAAACACTGGAGGAAAAACTGTAAAATATATGTAATCAGAGTCCTCCCGACCCTACCTACCAATACACCAAGGCCTGAGGTGTGCCTTGGCCTGCCTGTACGGTATACCTGAAAAGAGGGCATACCCTGTATGCAAATAATGTAAGCAAATCATAAAAAGGAGGGCCGGGAGGGTGGGAACCAAAACACAGCGGACGCTGGAGAAGAGGAGGAGGCGGGCTATAAAGCCCCGGACTCCTCCCACAAATTCAGGCTGGCCTGCGACCAGTCTTTCTACTTGTAATCGGAGTCCTCCCGACCCTACCTACCAATACACCAAGGCCTGAGGTATGCCTTGGCCTGCCTGTACGGTATACCTGAAAAGAGGTCAAAAGACACATGAGTAGGTGTGAACCGAAGGTTTTAATGAAGATGAAACACAACTCAATCAAGCAAAGAGGAAAATGCCCTAACGACCTCTGCGTGCGGCTCGGGGATATATCTGTTGAAACATGAGGACCTCCAACGCCCCATGTGCTTGATGATGAATGGAGGTACCCCCTGCTTAGACACGGCCGATGCTGCCCCAATCCTAAATGAGTTGCCGGTGAAGAACTTGGGGTTGAAACCCAACCTCCCCACCAGAATCCTAACATGTGCCAAGAACTGCTTCGCAGTTAACAGGGCAGAAGGGAATGGTAACAAAGGGCTGCTAGGTGATTCCGTGGCCAGAAACCCAGACAGAGCCTCTAGCACAGCCAGTGGACAGCAAGCCTGCGAAGTACCGTAAAACTTGACTACATGACCCTGACCAACCTGTCTAGTTTTATTGTTGTTGAGCTGTAAGGCAAAGTGATCACTGCTAGAGCACTGATGCGGGTAACCTCCCCGGGTCTGAGGAAACCAAAAAAACTTAGATGAATAGCTGCCTTGATCACCAGACTGAGACTCACCCCAAACGGGGATGCGGATAGCAAGACCGACATGTCCCGGATCATCTGACCGGTAATAGGCCGCCTTGACACCTGCGACAAACCAAGAGACTTCGTAATGCCCCTTAATAATGCCTTGAGAGGGTGAGCAGCAAAAATGGATGGACAGGAGGGTTCGAGCAGGGACCTGAAATACTGCACCCCGGCCAGATAAGACTTGATAGTGCTGGCGGAGAGCGACAATACACTGTGACAGTAAGCAGCAAACGCCATGATGGCTTTGATGTCCCACGGACAACTGGATGGATGCAGCCTGGAAAATCTGTGGAATTGCCTCCACCCCGTAATGTACGCCCTACGCATTTTGCTGGCCAAGGAAGCATTTGCCAAATCGACCGCCTGCAACTAGAACCCAGTCAATCCATGGTGAGAAGGGAAAACCGCGGGATAGGCTTGCTCACTCGATCCGCCTCCGGGTGCTGCAAGAAAAATTGATTGAACTTAAACCAGGACAAAGCATCAGCAGCCCCATTGAAGACCCCGCTGATGAATTCCCCCTGAAAGTGGAACCTGTACTGTAAGCTCAACCAGACTAACCTGGCATGAAGGCCATGATGACCAGGAAAGTGGACCTGCCGCCACTATGCCCCACTCAGGCCCCCAAGTGACCGCTGCCGCCACTATGGGGTAAACTTCAAATAAAGCCCACGTCTGCACAAATTTGGGCAGACGAAAAACCTCCTGGGGCCAGGCACCCGCCAGCCATTCCAGCCCACAAATAGCCGCAAACCCCGCAGAGGCTGCTGCATCCGTGAACACCCTGGGGGACGAATTAGTGGGCTGAGGAATGAGTAAGGAAATACCATTCCAGTCCCTCAGGAACTGGTCCCACATCACTAGATCAGCGCGAGCATCAGCCTGCAGGCTGACCCGAGCATCGGCATTCTGACACAGTGGCAACAGATCCAACAACCTAGACACGAACGCCCTACCCTGCGGGATGATTCCCAATACCCAATCACATGCAGGGAAAATAAAAAAAACGTAAATTTTGCTAGCACATTTGTAGCACCCCCTTACATTCAGAAGGGACGCGATTGTAAATTTAGTGGGGTGGGAGACTTGCCTGCTCTTACCCAGGTTGATTTGTGGTAAATTTGGGCTGCTGTCAGCCCTGAATTGTCCTGTGAGTCATTCTGTGCTCCAGAGATGCGATCTCATCTCTGGGCAGCAGGTGGCGCCAGAGGGGTTCAGGCAGAGCCTCTTTTCCCCAGCATCCAATTGGAGGAGTGTTTCCCTCGCGGGGCATGCTGGGGGAGAGTATATCTGAGGCAGACACCATTTTCCGGGGTCTTCGCGGGTTCCTACATGGCCGGGGCCTGTGCAATGCAGAGTTCCTGGCTCTGGGCCCTCATGGCTCAGAGCAACTGAAACTACAATGGTACCCCAGTGATTTACTGGGGTTCCACACTTAAAAGATCCCAAGCTGGATGTGCTGTTCAGTGGGGATTTGGTCTGAGGTGAGCCCGGGGGCAGGTGAACCAATAGGGCTTAGACGAACCATCGGGGAGCCAAGTCGGTGGCAAAGACTTGTTCCTTCTCAGCAATCCTTAGTGACTTTCTGGCTGCCAGGCCTGTGAGAGGGACCTGTCCAGGGGCGCTATACCCACTCCGGCTGGAGTGGCGACGAGACAAACACATTTGTTGGAGGCAGGACTGCTTCTATTATCTACAGCCTGTATCTGTATCTGCAAGGTTATTCTTTTTTTCACCAATCTACTCTATCTACCTCGAGTTCACTGTTGGTCGTGTTGGACCAGAAATAAAGCATGAAAGCGTCAACCAACGGTCTGGACATTCTATTACTGCTCTCATCACCATCATCACCCCTAGACACCATCACAGAGGTAACTTAAATACGCCGATCCCAAATCTAACCAGTGGCTCCTCTGGGGGTAAGCGCTACACATTATTGGATGATAGAAGCTAGCAGAGATTCTGCTCATTTACCAAGCTCTGGAGTCAGTGCCGGCCCAAGACATTGCGCTGCCTGGGACCAAGAATGAAATGCTGCCCCCCCCAAAAAAAATCACACCCACCAAAAGGCCCCCACATGCATTATTTTATATCATGATGACTAAAGGGCACCTGTCATAGTATACATGTATAGGAGTAAAAAGAGTACCTGTCATGGTTCTATACATGTAATACATGTATAGAACCATGACAGGTCCTCTTTATACTCCTATATACATGTATAGAGCCATGACAAGTCCTCTTTATACTCCTTTATACATATATAGAGCCATGACAGGTTCTCTTTTTACTCCTATACATGTATAGAGCCATGACAGGCAGGCCCGGATTTACTCCCTGTGCCGCCCCAAGGCCGGGTCCTTCAATTACGCCCCCCCACACACACACACACACACAGACACAGGGGCCAAGTGATACAGTCGCGGCTATAGCTGCCGACTGTATCACAGGAGTGCGCCCGCAAGAACTAACCCATATGCGAGAGAGCTCGCATCTATATTTACCACTATAACATTTAACTGGCTGCTTGCTGGGCCTGGCACAGTAGCACACACACATGCACAACATGATGATCAATCATGGTCATCAATCATACCTGCTAGTGTGTAATCCCTGCTGGCTGCTTCTTCTTTTTCTGGTGGTGGTGGTGACGTCACAGTCTCAGACCCCCGCTCCTGGTCTGGGGGAGATGCGGGCCGCTCACAGAGGGTCTCTTCTCCTTACATGTCACTGTCCCCAGCGGAGTGCTTCCTTACATCTCAGGTGTCACTGTCCCCAGCGGAGTGCTTCCTTACATCTCAGGTGTCACTGTCACCAGAGGAGTGCTTCCTTACATCTCAGGTGTCCATGTCCCCAACAGAGTGCTTCCTTACATCTCAGGTGTCACTGTTCCCAGCGGAGTGCTTCCTTACATCTCAGGTGTCACTGCCTCCAGCGGAGTGCTTCCTTACATCTCAGGTGTCCATGTCCCCAGCGGAGTGCTTCCTTACATCTCAGGTGTCACTGTCCCCAGCGGAGTGCTTCCTTACATCTCAGGTGTCACTGTCCCCAGCGGAGTGCTTCCTTACATCTCAGGTGTCCATGTCCCCAGCGGAGTGCTTCCTTACATCTCAGGTGTCTCTGTCCCCAGCGGAGTGCTTCCTTACATCTCAGGTGTCACTGTCCTTACAAGGTGTCGCCCCCCCCCCCCCCCACTGTTTACTAAGAACTCAGGGCTCTGTACACGGAGCAGTGATATAGCTGTTTTTTTCTCCCTGCAAGGTAAACAGCCACATTGATTAAGTGGTTGTTAACCCACTTTCAGTCATTTGCGTCTCACCTGGTGACAGTGCCACCCCATCCCCCTCCTGTTGCAGGAATAACCAATATATTTTTACAATATCCGTTCTAAATGCTAATACAGTGCCCCCCTGTCTCTATAGTTCATTAAAAATATACCTCCTTCACCGTATCTCACGTCGGCTCCCGTCGCTCTTGTAACAGGCTATGTCTCCTCTCTGCACGTCTTGCAGAAGCAGTGAGCGGGGCCGAGATTTCCCCGCTGACATGTCAGCGGGACACGAGGAGGAGATGAGAGAGGAGACGCAGCCTGTCACGTGATCGCCAGGAGCCGCCGTGAGATACGGTGAAGGAGGATTTTTTTTAATGAAACACAGGGGGGCACTGTATTAGATTACAGAATGGATAGTGTACAAATATATTGGTTATTCCTGCAGCAGGAGGGGATGGGGCAGCACTGTCACTAGGTGACATGCAAAGAGGGGAGGGGGGAGGACAGAGAAGACAGACACAAAAGAGGCGCCGCCCCTTCATCCACTGCCGCCCCGAGGCCTGGCCTCGGTGGCCTTGTGGGAAATCTTGCCCTGATGACAGGTCCTCTTTATACTCCTGTATACATGTCATGTCACTGTGCCCGACTGCTCCTCACAGACAGCGGAGCTGCGGAACGAGCTGGCTGACGGGTGGCGAAGTGCCGCTTGGTACCATGGTACCACCCGGTCCCATCATAGGGCCGGCCCTGTCTGGAGTAACTGCTCTTGCAGAGCGTAACTGCACTTTGCAAAGTGTACATTCTATTGTCCTTTAGTAAATTAACCCCAATGTATGCAGGTTTGTAGCTCTAACTTCCCTTGCATTGGTATTAAAGCATGAGCTTTAGTATGACAGCCAGGCAGCAAGTGTTTGAAGGTCAACATTGGCAAACAGTATATTATAAAGGTGATAAATACCAATAGGGTGACAGCTGCAGCATTTATACTGATATAAAGAAAATGGCACAATTCAAAACAAATCAATTGAACAAAAGATTTGGCCCTGGTATACAATGTGCCAAATTCCTTGCTCTGCAATATAGGCACTGTGACGGTATTGAAACATATCTCCGCCATCCTCTCCCTTCTTCTCCCATAAAAGAAATCACCCAATATTCCCCGACTTAGGAATATCCCTGGAATCGCCGAATCATCCACACATGAGCCATGGCTTAATACTGGATGTAACAGGACACACTTTAATGAAAGTACACAGCACACTTTATACAGGATTTGGAACATCCCGCCCCCAACAACCGCTTTCCTATTGGTCCATTGTAAAGTATTCAGTTTTCACTCTGGTCCTCTTAAACCATGCAAATGAGGACTTGAAAATGTCTCCGCAGAGATTGGTCCCAAAGTTTGAATAGCCTGAATATGTGTGGCTGGCCTGTGATGTGTTTTCAGACAAAAGCCCCAGGGGGTCAATCAATGTACACAATAGCCAGCCACAGAACAATGGAGCCGTCTGGAGAATTGAGACAGGGCAGAAGTCATTTACACCTGATAATAGAAAGGCTTTAGATAGGGTTATCACACAATGGACAATGAGTATTTCTTATGAGTCTGTTGACCTGGCTGGGGTTCAGAATTACATCTTCTGTAATACATGAATTAGGATTTCAGTATTTCATGGTCCATGACATTACTCCCCCTGGGAAATAGTTCAACATCTGCAGTGGGACCCAAACGGGTCACTCGAGGATGTTGGGCAAGTAGTCTTAAGGTTCCAGGACTGTCTGCCAGGATAACCCATCCGCCTTCCTGCTTTGCGGCCCTGGCCCATAATCGGACGGCAAGAGGCTCGCATTCAGTCCTCTCCAAAAGCCCCTGTCCCGGCTAGGCCTGTCACACATCTCCCCTTTTGGCAGGGGACTAACCCAGTCGGAGACACCAGATGGGTTGTCTCTGAATTCAGTCAGTAGTTCCAGTCCCCCAATGCCGATATCCATACAGTACCCCAAATCACTTGCTCCAAACCGAGCATTACTCACCCCGCCATCCTCTGCCTCTCTCAGGGAACACGTCTGCCGCTGGGGAGAGGCCTGGACTGGCCCTTCTCCCTGGAGTCCTTTCAGCCGCTGGAGAGATGACAGGGTGGCTGGGCTCAGTCCATCATGCTGTTGGGGGTCTGGGCCAACTGGCCACCATTTATGGGGTATACCAGTGGAGACTGAAGTCCCATCCACTGGTATCCACTCAAGCTGTAGTGGGGTGCAGCCGCCAGTAGCATCCTGTCCTGCTGCCAGTGATTCCGCTGGGAGTAAGAGCTTTACCACCTCAGCTGGTTGCTGGGGAGGGGGGCCAACCGCCCCGGCTCCCTGGAACTCCACAGTTGGTCCCGGTGCTGGGCAGAGATGGCTGGCAATCTGCCCTGTTGCCAGCACTTCTGCTGGGGATGCATAATCCATAACATCCTCTGAACAGTCCATACATTCTGTAATCTGTGGCTGGGGAGTGATCGCCATCTTCTCACCCTGAGCCTCCAAAACTGCCACAGGGGTGGGGCAGAGGTCTTGAACCCTCTGTCCGGTGACCAGCGCTTCAGCTGGGGAAGTTCCTTGTAACTCCACAAATACTGCTCTTGGGGCTGGGCAGAGCACAGTGAAGTGTGGCCCTGATACCAGCTCTTCTGCTGGAGGCCCATCAGGTTGTTCTTCCTCAGCAGAGAAGTCTATCAGATCCCCTGTCTCTGCAACTGGTGTCTGGGGATAGAGGTTCACCATCTCCTGTCTTTCATTTGGTGCTGCTTCTTTAGGCGTTGTCACCGATCGTCGTATTTCTGCAATTCTCAGCTCATGTTGCCGCTCTCGTTCTTTCTCATCAAAAGCTTTAAAAGCTCTAAACGGAATCTTCCTTGTGTCTGCTGTGCTGTACTCACTGTTTGGAGAATGTGCGGCTGCTTGTTGAACTGCTGCCAGTTTTAACTGTAGTTCTGCGTTTCTTATTTGTTTAGCCTCCTCCGCTACCAGGGTCATCACTTTCAGCACCACATCCGCCGTTGGGTTCGGACCGAACCATGCTAATTTCTCTCTTATTAGCTTGTTAGCTGGTGATTCCTCACCCTGAATCACTGGTGTCCCCATCTTCTGTACTGCAGGCCTTGCTGCAACCGAGTTCTCCTGGTCTAGCTCCATTTATTCTGCTATGATGACACGCTCGGTTTTGTTGCTAGCAATCCTTCCACAAACTTCCAGTAGTCCTTTCCGTGTATTTCTTTTAAGCAGGGTGTATCAGTCTTCCATTCACTGTTCCCAGTGTCTGCTTGGAATCCTGGTGTAAAGGAAGGTAGAAGGGAAAATCCCGCTGCTGCCATCCAGTGTGACGGTATTGAAACATATCTTCGCCATCCTCTCCCTTCTTCTCCCATAAAAGAAATCACCCAATATTCCCCGACTTAGGAATATCCCTGGAATCGCCGAATCATCCACACATGAGCCATGGCTTAATACTGGATGTAACAGGACACACTTTAATGAAAGTACACAGCACACTTTATACAGGATTTGGAACATCCCGCCCCCAACAACCGCTTTCCTATTGGTCCATTGTAAAGTATTCAGTTTTCACTCTGGTCCTCTTAAACCATGCAAATGAGGACTTGAAAATGTCTCCGCAGAGATTGGTCCCAAAGTTTGAATAGCCTGAATATGTGTGGCTGGCCTGTGATGTGTTTTCAGACAAAAGCCCCAGGGGGTCAATCAATGTACACAATAGCCAGCCACAGAACAATGGAGCCGTCTGGAGAATTGAGACAGGGCAGAAGTCATTTACACCTGATAATAGAAAGGCTTTAGATAGGGTTATCACACAATGGACAATGAGTATTTCTTATGAGTCTGTTGACCTGGCTGGGGTTCAGAATTACATCTTCTGTAATACATGAATTAGGATTTCAGTATTTCATGGTCCATGACATTTGGTCCATGACAGGCACCAAAATCAAAAGACGGCCAACATCTTTTATTTCTCTAAATCTCCTGAACGTGTCGGCAGGAAGTCTTATATACAATTATGTGATAGGAATGTGACTATTTGGCAGAAAGCTTTGGAATCTATGCTGACATAAGTAAGCAGGTCAGAGGTCAAGAAACATTTTAAAATCACCCCATTCCTCAACCGATTGTTACACATAAGTAAAACATATTTATGTTTGTTGGAATCTACTGCTTAAAAACAACATCTGATTATTTTTGGAAGGTTTCCAACATTCCACACATTCCATATATCCCCCAAATTACAAGACGCTCTATAGAAGGAAATATGTTTTGTCCCGGGAGATGTAAGGAATCAATAGAACATAAGTGTCATCCATTGTTGTCTGAATGTTCCAAAGAGAAATATACCACTTAATCAGCTACTTCTGTTAAAAACATGCATTAGAATGAGCAGGTGCCGCTGTTTTTTTATTATTTTCCTAAATAAAATAATTGTCCTCTAGGTGATGATGCAATACACAGCAATACAACAAAAACAGGGCGATCCATTTTAAATATTATACTCATTGATGAGTATTCATTTGTTTTGTGCTTCATAAGAGCTTGTAGCTACTTTTTCCCAACATTAAACAGATAATGGATGTATGTACAAAACTTACTTTATATGGTGACTTTTTTTAAAACACATTTGCTGAGATTCACTGGACATTTCCCAGTCATTTTCACCCATTTTATAACAGGACAAATGTGTGCATGGTTAATTTGGTAAACCCGTTTCATTTTCTTACTTAACAAATTTGGAATTAAAAGCCAATGTGAGCGCTACCATAACAGTACCAGCCTGGCACAATAACAGGTATTCATATGACGAGGGTAGGTTTTTGTGCATACGCTAGCCATACTGATACCAGCCTCCATGCCCTTTAGATTTTTGAAGGGGTCGTCCAAATGATAGTGTACTCCTCCCAAAGCAAAACTATAATGCTGACACCAGGCTAGGGTGCATCTCCCAATGCCCAAGAGATAGTCATAACAAAGGGTGATCATGAGCTAAAATGCCACCTTCTAATCCTCCCCATGGGGGGCAAGTAGGTGGTTTCCTTTTCATGGTGAACCGGTGATAGAGGTAATTTAAATCCCTAACCAGTTTTCCATGTGTGCAAGTATGGAAAAGAGGCATAAATGTAAAAAAAAAAAATGGATTTTGCCTGAACTCATACTTATGTTCAATAGAAACATTATCCCAAAATGTAAAGAAAGTGTTACTTCATTCCTCATTTCTCAACCTCTAGTGGAGGGATTCCAACTATGAGACAGGAACTTTGGGAAGGTATCTCCCTGGAATTCCCCTGACATCACTCGCTATGGACGGCATTAGTCCAGATTAAGGAAATTACAGCAGATTCTTACCATTTTATTTTCTAGGCAAAAATTAAACAAAAAGATTTAATTGGCTACTATGTTGTGATTTCAGTAACTATCTGTTGTTTCAACCAGAACAGAATTCTGTGCTGGAAAGGACATGTGCCATTATAAATTTGGCTGTTAAGCTGATTCAGCAGCTTCATTATTTGGATCTGGTTTTTCAACTTCACTGGCTTTGTGCTTGTTTCATTTAACTAAAGTACTGCAAGCAGATATAGCACCCTCCTATAGAAAGATGCTAGGTAAGTTTGGCTTGTTCAAATCAAGGGAGCAGCAGTCACTTGCTCTGGTCTGCTCATGGTTTCACAGGCTGGGAGTTTAATTGTTTCACCCTGTCTCTACAAGAAACTTTTAAAACTTAGGGAGGGGAATTCAAACAGCTGCTCTGGCTATGGGCAGCACAGTGGCTAAGTGTTTAGCACTTCCACCTGGTGGCACTAGGGCTGTTGGTTCAAACCATGGCACTATCTGCTTGGAGTTTGCATGTTCTCCTTGTGTCTACGTGGGTTGCCTCCAGTTTCCTCTCCAAAGACATGCTTGTAGGCTAATTGGCTAAATTAGGCCCTAGTATGTATATGCATGAATGTGAGTTAGGGACCTTAGATTGTAAGCTTATTGAGGGCAGAATGTGTAATAAATATTTAAAGCACTGTGTAAATTGACAGCTATGTTAATACCTAAAATAAATATTTATCGTGCCCTGGGAAGGTGTGCCCAAAAGGTGGTCTTGGGAGGTGGTAAATAGTCTGGAGCCCTGGAGAGACTTTTGTTTTTGTTTTCCCCATCAGAAAAGATTCTGAGGTCCTCAGTGGGCATGCTTGTCTCTGAGGCATCCTATAGACTGAGTTTCTGCTCTGCAGGGTCTCACTTGTGGCATGGCTGGTGACCTGGAAATAATATGTTACCGAGTGCAGGATTCCTCTACAAGGGAAATGGTTCTGGAGAGGGAGAGTCTCACTCACTAGACATGTACATAGGAAGCTGGAAGGAGGCAGGTAACATTACAAAGGATTACAGAGAATATACAATGAAATGGAAATAACAATCAATCAGGCAGTA
This sequence comes from Rana kukunoris, assembly GCA_029574335.1. Lineage (NCBI taxonomy): Eukaryota > Metazoa > Chordata > Amphibia > Anura > Ranidae > Rana > Rana kukunoris. The sequence continues at coordinate 75,233,160 of CM056052.1, forward strand.
ATGGCCATCAAGCCCTAAGAGATTCTATGACCCCAGGTATAAGAGGGAGAAGAAAGACTCTTTGTCAAACAGCTCCATCTAAACCCTAATGTCACAAGCTAAATGGAATAAAAGGCACAATATATGATAACACGATATGTGAAAAGTGCAATAAGTAAAACATGAAAAAGAGTTCCATGGATGTAATGAATGAAGGTGTCTCTCAGGGAAAGCCTTGGGCGTAGGAAGAAAAGGGTAAGGCCCCTTTCACATGGGCGGACCAGTTAGGTCCGCCTGTCAGTTTTATAGGCGGACCTGAACGGATGCTCCATACAGGTCTATGGAGCGACGGATGTCAGCAATGACATGTCCGCTGACATCTGACCCGCTCTGATCCGCTAAAGTGTGACGGAGGGAAACCCTATTTTCCATTGGTCTGGTGTATCGGATCGGATAAAAACGGACTCCACTGTCCGTCTCCACCTGATCCCTCATAGAGGAGAGCCGCTCTCTGACAGGTCGGTCCCTGCACAGTGTGCAGAGACAGACCTGTCATTTACCTGCTCAGCGGGGATCGACGGAGCGATCCCTGCTGAGCAAAGCGGATATACCTGACTGGTCACCCAACAATCTAGGCATTCAGCAGTGTCTGCATCTGTGTAGATGAAAGTGGATCCTAATAGCCACACTGCCGATGAAAAGCCAGATAGCTGAGGGTCTGCTTCCAGGGATAAAGCTTTCTCATGGAAGCACTCCGCGCTGTCTAGGCCATGGCGCCCGCTCACATCCACCGGAGTGGCCTGGTCCCTGCTCTGCAGCTGTAGGCCAGGATCCCAAGTGCGCAATTCCCTCTCTGGCCCGTTCTTTTTACCTCCTCACCTAGAATTCCTCTGGTCAGCCGCAACTTGTAGTTTGCAGCATCAGCAGGTCCACTGAAATTCCGGTCCTCTGGACTACATATTCCATGATCCTCTGCATTCAGTAGTGGTCTCTCTCTGCAATCAGGAAATGATAACATAATCCCCATGCTGGGCACTAGAGGGAACAAGACTTATTGCAATCTTTAAAGTGAATGTAAACCCAAGTTTTTTTGTTTTTTTTTGCTGTCACGATGTAGAGTAAAAGATTTCCTATAATCTGTGCCCAGTCTTGCACAAAGAGTTAATCCAGCTCTGAGCAATCCTCTTTTATTTTTTCAGTGAAATAAATGGACAAACAGGAGAAAACTTTTGTCCGTTCCTCCCCCTTGCTGTGAATGACAGGTTATTTACAAATCTCATGCACTAGCCTGGAGACAGACATTATTTTTTAATTCCCACCCCCACACCTTTTCTGAAGTCATGTGGTTACTTTTCTGGATTTTGACTGGATGTCAGTGATCATAGCAGAATTTAGTGTAAGAAATGCACAAGACAAACTGCATGTTGACAAGGGGAGTGTAGAGGAGGGCGGGGAGTCTACTGACATCACGACTCCACCCACCAAACTCCTGACAACAGATCCACCCACAGAATCTGCAGTTTTTCAGTTCTTATAACAGACAGATGGGAGACATTTGACAGGTAAGGCTACATGCAGGAGGCATGTATATCCTTATAGGTCAGCACTATGGCAGTAGTTTAGAAAGGATGAGAGTGGGTTTACATCCACTTTAAGGATGCTCCACAAAAACAATATACAGCACTTGGCTACACACTTATTACTCAAGGAACCCCTGGCAATATCTGGAAGAATTCCAATGTTCTATGGAACCCTGGGTGAGAAAACCTGGTCTATAGTGCTGAACAGGAAGTCCAGAAAACCTCATAGCTGAGAACTTTCTCTGTTTTTTAAAAAGAAAACCTTGGTCCCCCTCCACACCTCAGTTGTCTATATGTTTGGTCTGATGTGTAGACCTCTATAAGAAAATGTTAATAATTTACTATTTTGAAAGTGTTACACTACACTAAACCTTTGCTTTAACCTCTAAACTATTGTATTTGCTATTTTCCATAGCTGGTATAAAGGAAAAGCAGTGATGGAACAAGCACGCTTACTTATGGGTTTAACCAATCATTTTCTGCATATTAAATAACTCTTTATGGTTTGTGTAACAGAGGGCATGGCAGGGGAATGTCCTTTGTCTACATACTTTGTGATAAAAAGTGTCCTTCTTTCTCATCTTAGAAAGCTAGGAGGTATGAGCAAACCATGAATGATGTTCTTTGATGTGCACAGCTTCTGCGTGTGTTAGGGTGTAATTCTACATGAATAGACACGAAAATTGAGAAAGTTGCTTGCCTCCAGCAGTACAAAACTCTGATAATTTAAAGCAAGCTGGAGAAATCTAAGGAATGTGGTTATATCAAGAGGCTGTGCATCACAATCATCACTATCTTCATTGGGCCAGATTCAGGTAGATGAGAGTATCTTTCCTCTGGAGTAACGCTTCTCATTTACGTTACTCTGAAGACCCTTTCAGCGCAATTCCTGTAATTCACATAGCAGTTGCGCGTAAACTTGCGCCAGAGTAACGATAATGCGCTGGCGTAACCCGACGCAAGTGGAAGTGGGTGTGATCATATGTAAATGATGGGCGGAGCCCGGCGCAGAGGCTTACGTTCAGCGCATCATCCACGGAGCATGCGCAGTGAGTGCGGCTCCACTCGCCCCCTTGTGCGCATGCTCACAACTTCCGTCGGCACCACTTCCTGGGAAACGTCAGCGCAATGCGTTCCGCTGGGCGCTTAAAAGCGCTGGCGGAAACGCCATTCCGGCGCAAAAGTAGTTCCGTTTCCCCCCACCCCAGGGAAGATACTTTTGCTCTGTAATGGCTGCTCCCGCTACCCCCAGAGAGAGGAGGAACCTCAACTTTAATACCCATGAGGTCTCTGTCATTATCTCGGCTATGGAGACGGAGAATGAATTTCTCCATGGGAAAAAAAGCCGGAAGACCAGCCGGGAGAGGAAGCAGGGCATCCTGGAGTCGATTGCTGCCAGGGTCAATGTCCTGGGCTACTCCACCCGGACTGCTGGGGACATACAAAAGAAAATCAATGACCTGCGGCGCAAGGTGAGGGACAAGGTGGCCTCCATCAGGAGGTATGAGAGGGGCACAGGTGGTGGTCCCCCATGTCCTGTCACCCTGACCGCAGAGGAGGAGGTGGTTGCTCGGTGCCTGGAGAGGGAGCAGGTGGAGGGGGTCGCAGGCTATGACTCCGTGGAGGAAGGCACAAGGACAGGTAAGTGTTTTTTAATCCCCTATTTGATGTTTTGCATTTGGGGGGGGGGGGGGGGGTACATGTGCCAAGTGTGTGGGACCACCAACATGTGTCTGCTTTGTGTCATCCACAGATGACGGAGCTGGGCCATCATCTGTCAGCCTGCATTCCACCCCATCCCCCCCACGCCATCATGTGCCCGAGCCACTGGGTGGTGAAGAGGTAGTGGAGGAGGAGAGTGGCCACACCACACCTGCCGAGGTGGTTGTGGAAGATCCTGCTGTGGCAGAGCAGGACTTTTCTTTGGTTTTGTCTGTCTCCTTCCCTTCTCCTGGCCCGTCTGTCGTCCCCTCCCCCATCCTTGGAAGCCCCTCAAGGGCGACTCCTTCCACCCGAGGACATCCATCTTCTGGCCCCAGGAAGGCGACCCAGAAGACCAGGGGGGTGTCTGATGGTATACAGGACCAGTTGGCGAGGGATCACGCCAGGCAGACAGAACAGATGGGGGCCATAGCGGTGCACTTGCAGAAAGTGTCTGACAGCCTGGGCTCCGTTGCCAACCTCAGCAACGCAGTGCAGGATGTCAGCTCTAATTGCGCTGCAGTGGTCACCACTTTGGGGGAGGTTCAGGGGGATATCCAGCACCTCACTGCAGCCGTCCAGGCCAACAGTGCTGCCATCCGGGAGCAGGGGAGGCTGAGTCGGCGGGCCCAGCATTACCAGGTGACCCGTCAGCTCCGGATGCAGGCCCAGACGAACAATTACCTTGGACGGATAGCCAGGGCCTTGGAGGGCACGCAGGCCACACCTGCCAGGAGTGGCCCACCTGGGGATCAGCCACCTCCAGATGCCCCCCCACCCCCACCCACTCCATCCAGGCAGCTGCGGAGCCAGAGAGGGGCCCCCAGAAGAAGCCCCGGCATCCCCGATGAGGCCTTTTTTTTTTCTTGTTTTATATTATTGTTTTTCACATACTCAGGTCATGAGTTTTTTTTTAATTTTTCTCAGGGTATGAGATTATTTTTCTTTTATTGATCAGGATATGATCTTTCTAATTTATTTTTGAACTGCACACGGTCAGGAGTGCAGGGGACAGTGTGAATGGTGTGTGAATGTGAGAGGGTGGCACTCCTGAAAGTAAGGGGTGTCACCCTCGGCCGTGGTGGTGAAGTTAACCCCACGGCTGAATGAATCACGTGTGAAAGGTGTGTGAATGGACAGTGACATCATTGGGGCCTTGACGCTGGCGTTACTGCTCCCAACTCCTACATGCTGGACTTGGGCTAATCCAATGCGATGTGCATGTGGTGTGTGTGATCTAGGGACATCAGTGGTGTACACGCGTGCACTGTCTGTGTTATTAATGTTTTGGTTTAGTGTCCAAAGATGCCTACGGCGAGGACCCTCCTGACTGCTCTTCCATCAGCAGACTGGGTGTCCTCTGGCAGGGGGGGACTGTGTGGGTCGGGGGTCAGGTCATCACGTATGTCAATATGCAGGCCTTTTTTCATAGCAAAGTTGTGCAGAATACAACATGCACCGATGATCTGACACACGAAGGTAGGGGAATACAATAGGGCCCCCCCAGACTTATCCAGGCATCGGAAACGGGACTTCAGGAGCCCAAATGTTTGCTCCACCACTGCACGGGTTTTGATGTGTGCTTCATTGTATTTTCTCTCTCCTCTGGTTTGGGGGTTCCGGAAAGGAGTCATTAGATGGGGTCCCAATGCATATGCAGAGTCACCTGTAAGGTAAAAGACAGGAGAATGTTAGTCATGCATGTGCGATTTCTGTTGTGCATGACGGGAGGGGATAGTCATGTCTGACTCCCATGTCACTCACCAACCAGCCAACTGTCCCCATACATGTTCTGGTTAAATTCTGCTGGGATGGGGCTCTGACGGTATATGAAACTGTCATGGCTGGACCCGGGGTGTTTGGCACGGACGTGCCATATGAGGCGTTGGGCATCAGCTATCACCTGTACGTTGATGGAATGCCAATGCTTCCGATTGCGGTATATGTGCTCTGTGGCACTGGGGGGCTGTAGGGCCACATGTGTGCAATCAATGGCCCCCACAGTGCGTGGGAATCTGGCAATGTTGTAGAAATCTGTCATTGCCTTCAGCCGCAGCTCCTCAGTGGTGGGTCTGATGAACTGGTTGGACATGCGTCTGAGGATTGCAGGGACAACCTGGTGCACACATCTGCTCATGGAGGACTGTGACATCCCAGCCACCACTCCACTTGTACGCTGGAATGATCCACTTGCAAGGAAATGGAGTGTTGCCAGTACCTTCACCAGTGGCTGCACTGCTTGTGAGCGGTGTGTCTTGCTGGTGATGTCATCCTGCAGGGTTGTGGTTAGTTCAAGTATTGCATCTGGGCTGAATCTGAATAGGCGATACACCTCCTCATCACCCATGCCAAAGAGGCTCATACGAGTGCGGTATATCCTCTCACGTGCCCGCCTTCTTGGTTCCAGGGGACCCATCAGTAGTTCTAGGACCACGAGTGCCCCTGGCATGTTGGCACACAGAGGTGTTGTCCTTGCAAGTGGGGGTGCTCAGCTAGCTCCGATCGTCGGTAACGCTGCTGTAGCTGCTCTCCTGCTGACCTGTGACCGTCTGGAGTAAAGATAAAGCAGCCTTTTGTAGAAATAACTTTGCGCCGGACGGATCAGATACGCGCGGCGCATGTAGCCAGCGTATGGTGCTAATCCGTTCGTGAATTGTGAAAAATCCCTCATTTGCATATTTGCAGGGGAAATCAATGGGCGCGACTGATGCGCCCAGCGAAAATAAACGCTGACGATACTCTGGCGTCGGAACGTTCCGCCGGTCGCAAATGACCCGTTATTGGGCGCATCTAGTTTGGTGGGTACGGGCACATAGAAACGTCGGCGCATCAGCACAGTTACGCGGCGCATATCCAAATACTCCAGCGCAAGTGTTCCTGAATCTGGCCCATTATGTGCTTCATTTTGGAAATGGCACCTATATTCTCCATAGGAGCTGTCTAGATCCTTGAATGCAAGCAGTTACAGAGGTCATTTATATATTAGGTGATCCATAACTGATTATTAATGACTAGCAAATGTGTGCCCACTGCCTAAACAAGTTATTATCAATGGTGCAAATTCCTTCTGAAGAAAAAAGATGAAGAGAAATAATGATGATATGCAAAGAGCAGTAACTCGGCTTATAGCAATCAGAAGTTAGCAAAACAAGAACAGTCCAGGAAAAACTGCAAAGAAGTATTGAACTGAAAACTTGATGCATAGACTACTTGATTAGTACTTCAGTTTTACATTCAGAAGTTGCGGTTCCAGTTAGTCCCATTTGTTTGTATTATGGTGATAGTGGCACAATCTGCCACTTATGCCTCCCATGTACCATTAAAAGCAATTTGTATATATATATACTGTATGTGTATATATATATATATATATATATATATATATATATATTAATTATACATATAGTGGGAACAATTATTGTTTGATCCCCTGCAGATTTTGTAAGTTTGCCCACTTGCAAAGAAATTAACGATCTATAATTTTTATCATGTTTTATTTTAAATGATAGAGACAGAATATCAACCAAAAGTCCAGAAAAAGCACATGATATACATTTTTTAAATTGAGTTGCAGTTCAGTGAGTAAAATAAGTATTTGATCCCCAAGCAAAACATAACTTAGTACTTGGTGGAGAACTACTTGTTGACAAACACACATATAGGACCTCTCTTCGTAGTTGGTGACCAGGTGGTGACCTCGTAGTTGGTGACCAGGTTTGCATACATCTCGGGAGGGATTTTGGTCCACTCTTTTTTACAGATCTTCTCAAAATCCCTAAGGTTTCTCTTGTTAACTGTAAGTTTCAGCTCCCTCCATCAATTTTCTATGGGATTAAGGTATGGAGACTGGCTAGGCCACTCCATGACCTTAATGTGCTTCTTCTTGAGCGACTTCTTTCTTTGCCTTGGTGATATGTTTTGGGTCATTGTCATGCTGAAAGACCCATTCATGATCCAACTTCAGTGTTCTGGGTAAGAAGTTTCTCATCCAAGATTTTTCAAAAAATTTCCCCATCTATTGGCCCCTCAATACGGTAAAGTTGGTCTGTACCTTTAGTATGGAAACAGCCCCAAAGCATTGTGTTTCCATCTCTGTGCTTGACTGTAGGGATGGTGTTCTTAGGGTCATAGTCAGCATTTTTCTTCCTCCAAACATGGCGAGTCCCCCTCCTAAATGATTTAGAGAAGGAGTGGGAGAAAGTGCTGAGATTAGATGAGACCAGAATTTACCTCTTTGGCATTAACTTGACTCGCTAAGAACACTTCCCTTTTTCACTTCTTGCTCAGAATTGCTGTTGCTATTGATTACTCTCCTGTATACCTTACATCCCTGTTGCCATTTGTACTGTTTACAAAGTAAACCTAAAACTGCATCTGCAGGAGGTTCTAAAGCATTCTCTAAGGCCGCGTACACATGATCGGTCCAACCCGATCATAATGGTCCGACGGACCGTTTTCATCGGTTCACCGCTAAAGTGGCCTGGTGGTCTGATGTGCGTACACACCATCAGTCCAAAATCCGATCGGGTCAGAACGCGGTGATGTAGAACACAACAACGTGCTGAAAAAACGAAGTTCAATGCTTCCAAGCATGCGTCGTCTTGATTCTGAGAATGCGCGGGTTTTTGGTCTGATGCTTTTGCATACTAACCATCGGTTTGGTCCGATGGTCAGGCGTCCATCGGTCCGATTTTAAAGCAAGTTTTAAAACTTTGGTCCGACGGACGATGGTCCGATGGGCCGTACACACACTCGATTTGGACCATGAAACTGGCCTTAAGGCCAGTTTCATCGGACAAAACCGATTGTGTGTACGCGGCCTAACTGATCTGTTGGTTGCTACGGAGAAATTTCTTGAGCAAAGGAAAGGCTGTGGGACAGTGCCCAATCCCGAGAGAGAGAGAGGGAGGACAGATTAATAAAATTATATTAAAGTCTCTCTTTTTTTTAAAATAACAAACATGCCATACTTACCTGCTTTGTGCAGTAGTTTTGCACCGAGCAGCCCAGATCCTCCTCTTCTCAAGTCCCTCGCTGGCGCTCCTGGCCTCTCTCTCCTGCCGAATGCCCCCAGAGCAAGCAGCTTGCAATGGGGGCACCGAAGCAGGCTCGTTCCCGAGCTGCAGCTCTGCGTGTCCATTTACACAAGGAACCGCGGATCGACCCTGTACCTTCTCTCTCCTGATTGGCTCAGTGGCTGTGATGGACAGCAGCGGTAACCAATTGCCCTTGTTGCTCTGTCAGCCAATGAGGAGGCAGAGTAACTGCCAAGCCGAGGCTCTCGTGCACATCACTGGAGCGAGATGGGACTCTGGTAAGTATTAGGCCTCGTACACACGAGGCAATCTATTTGTTCAAATCGGTCGGACCGACCGATTTGAACAAATCTGTTTGCTAGGATTTTGGTTTGCTCGCGTGTACACACGAGCAAACCAAAATCCCCGCCAGCAGACGGCGCGCTGACGTGTCGGTGACGTTGCGGTGACGTTGACGCCGCCACGTCACCGCACCAGGAAGTAAAACACTTCCGCGCATGCGCCGAATCCATTCGGCGCCGGTGTGAGACGACATGTCTGCTGGTAAGTGTACTAACCAGCAGACATGTCGGGCGGACGGATTCCCACCCGATAGATTTCAAAGCATGCTTTGAAATCTGTCGGGTGGCCAAATCCGTCGGCTCGCCCGTACACACGATCGAATCTGTCTGCTGGGACGGTCTAGCAGACCGTTTCCAGCAGACAGATTTGATCGTGTGTACGAGGCCTTAGGGGATGCATGAAAGTAAAAATCCTTGAGCCTTTAGAACCACTTTTAAAAATGTGAGAGTTTTTTTCTGAACCTTAAATTATGTATAAATGGTGTGCTTATTCAGACCATTGTGATATGTGTTAAAACCTGTTGATACCATAACATATACAAATATTAAAACAAAAGGAAAAATGTTGGATAGATATACAGTCCACCTATCATACAAAAAAATAAAAAATATCCGCATCCAGTCTATTATTTAAAACATTTACAAAATCAAAATGTGTCAAAAAAGAAAGGATTTTGTGCCTAACCAGCAATACATACAGATACTAAATTCACATGACAAGAGACACAACGCGTCAGGTGGGGCCAGTGACGTCACGTCCGGAGTCTCCGAAACCTGGAAGGTGGTGAGGAGGCGATCAGTCAAGTTTTTATCCTGTTCAATATGCTGTATATAGGTGTTTATAATGTCAATGCATATTTTTTTTTATTAAATCATTTGTAGCAATATTGTGCTATGAGCTCTTACTTATATATTTTGAGTAAAACTGGAAGAGTGATTAGTGGATCCAGATATTCCTAGCAGGGGGATCGGTGATACGGTGATACGGACCGAACCAGTTGAGCCTCGGATTACGAGCATAATCCGTTCCGGGTGAATGCTTGTAATCCAAAGAAGCATATCAAAGCGAATTTCCCTGTGGAAACGAAAATAATTAGCTCCGCATTGACTTCAATGGGATGCAATACCACATGCAGCCAAAGGTGGGGGCACCGAAGAGCCTGGGATGTGTATTTCCGAGCATTGCCAAACTGCGCCGATCGACTGTGATCGACTGCGATCGTCGCTGTTCGGCTCTGCTTGGCTCTGTCGCCCTCGCACCTCAGGCCAAATGCAGTAATGCAGGCCCTATTAGGTTGAATTCTGCCTGTCTTGCGAGACAACGCTCGCAAACCAAGTCAGAATTTTAAAAAAAAGTTCCTCGCAAATCAAAACGCTTGTTAACCACGTTACTCTAAACCGAGGTTCCACATTATAAATAAAGCCTTTTTTTGACCGTTTGGTCATACGGTGAGCAGCCAGTTCACTTAATGGTGGCTGGTGGTGGTTATTTATTTAGCAATAAAGGATTTATGATCTATTAGATCCCGTATCTCTCCTCTGCCCTCCAAAGCATCTGATCAAACTGAGGTCAGCCATGATTGAGATATCACTGTTCCCATCCGAGAACTTATGGGTATGTCCTATGGACGGGAAATGGTTATCTCCTTGGAGCCAATCACGGTAGTCACATGATCATAAACCCGCCTCACCTCCCGGTATCCTAAACCCCTTAAAGGGCCAGGAGGTGGGGCAGGGTCGGGGTTTATGATAATGTTACTGCCATAATTGGTCGCTTGTTGATCGCAAGCAACGATTGGGAGCCTGGGGGCTTTCCGTTAGCGCCGAGAGGTTAAACACAAGCTCACACGTTTGACGCCAGAATGTAAAGTTTTACATTACTATAGGCTATACGTAACAATTGAAACCATGAAACTACACGATCAGTGCACATCTTATGCAGGTGCAGGTAGGAAGGTTTATTATGCCTTTACCTAAATTAGGGTCCTCCTGTGTACGATGATAGGGGGATTGTTGCACCTTCTGCAGCACATTTATTTCTGTGCTTGAATACTCTTTGGTACATATTTTAACCCTTTATTGGTATATGCATGCAGCGTATTGGCAGTGGTATATGCTTGTAGCGTATTGCCAGTGATTTTCCAGGTGCTGAAAAAATGACAAGATTGACCAATGTGGCAGCCTCGATATTTATTAGCTGTGATCAGTTTGAACGGTGTGACCAAAAACCACCTACCACTACTTTTAACTTGTTTATCCCACACGTTAATAATCTAGTAGAATTAAAATTGTTTTGCTGTTGCTTTAGTTTAGTTAGTTGTCTTATTCACTATGAAAAAAGAAATAGCTATACATTTTTAGCAGAGTAATCAAGCTGCACGTGTGTGTATATGTGTGTATATCTTTATTTAGTTCTTTCTATGAAAATTATTAAGTGGCCAGACACAATCCCATGTCATGGTGTCTTTTTAAGGGAATGGAACTTTTTAAGCCTAGTCTACGTCTATGGACTTTCCTCGAATGACCTAATATTTGGCCTCTCCAGCAATTGCACCTCATTACAGTCTCGTTAAATATGGCTAGATGGTAAATATTTAGACTGGAAGAGTTTTAAGCTGTCAGCAGTTTTCAGGATGCACAGTTAAAGTAATCTAAGACATGTCTCCATCAAGTGCGATAGTTGCTTAAAACAGTAACGAAAACAGACCTTTCGCCAAAGCGCCATTGTTCAGCAAAATGGCATTTCCTTATACGACAACAATGCGTCTAGATTGTCAGGAAGCTGAGATAAGCGGTAAATGGCCTCCTTGTGTCTAATCCATGGAAGACAAACAAGGAACAAAAAAATACTGCAGACCAATGGTGTTGTGTGCTGGAAAGTGATGGATGTGTAATGTCTATAGTAATAATATATATAATATACAGTGCCTGCCGCCGAGAATGTGTTTTTAACACGCCAGCATCGCGCTGAATCTCGGCGACAGGCTGCCGATATCTCGCACTCGCTGGAATAGTAAAAGCACATTCCAGCGAGTGCGTCATAGAAGCGACGGGGATCCGACGCGGATTCCCGCCAATTCTACACGTGGGCGGAGTTTGTTATGAATCCTGAAGGAGAAATCCCCGCCGGATTTTTAAAGAAAAATCCGGCATGGGTTCCCCCCTCAGGAGCATAATGGGCCCTTAGGTCTGTTATGGGTTGTAAGGAGACCCCCTACGTCGAAAAAACGGCGTGGGGGTCCCCCCACAATCCATATCAGACCCGTATCCAAAGCACGCCGGCCGGCCGGTCAGGAAGGGAGTGGGGGCGAGCGAGCGCCCCCCCCTCCTGAGCCGTACCGGGCAGCATGCCCTCAACATGGGGGGGTTAGGTGCTCTGGGGCAGGGGGCGCACTGCGGCCCCCCACCCCAGAGCACCCTGTCCCCATGTTGATGACAACCCTGGCCGTTGGTTGTCGGGGTATGCGGGCGGGAGGCTTATCGGAATCTGGAAGCCCCCTTTAATAAGGGGGCCCCCAGATACCGGCCCCCCACCCTAAGTGAATGAGTATGGGGTACATTGTACCCCTACCCATTCACCTGCAAATAAAAAGTGTAAACACAAATAAACCACACAGGGTATTGAAATATTTTATTAGTTGGCCGCCGGGGGGGGGGGTGTGTATGATCGCTTTTATAAAAGCGCCCCCCTCCGGCGGGCTTCTGTGGGGGGTGGGTGCCGCCGTCTGGTTCTCTTCCGCCGCCGGGGGGGGCGCTTTGATAAAAGCGCCCACCTCCCGGCGGGCTTCTTTCGACGTCTTCGGCGGCTGGGGGGTCTTCTCCCACTCTCCGGGGTCTTCCCCTGCTCTGTGGGGGTCTTCTCTGCTCTCCGGGGGTCTTCTTCTTCTCCTCCTCTGTGACGTCGTCTTCTTCTTCTTCTTCTCCAGATGTTGACGCGACGCTTCCTTCCGCTGTTATGCCGCGCGAGCGGCTCGCAGCGAGTTATATAGGCCTGTCTTGTGACATCGCAGTCCCATCATGCTCCGGTAGGTAGCACGTGGTACCTACCGGAGCATGATGGGACTGCGACGTCACAAGACAGGCCTATATAACTCGCTGCGAGCCGCGCGCCCGGCATAACAGCGGAAGGAAGCGTCGCGTCAACATCTGGAGAAGAAGAAGAAGACGACGTCACAGAGGAGGGGACTCGCCGCCGCTAGTAATTGAGCTAACACACAAAGTTAGCGGCGGCGAGTCCTGAAGAAGAAGAAGACCCCCGGAGAGCGGAGAAGACCCCCGGAGAGCGGAGAAGACCCCCGGAGAGCAGGAGAAGACCCCGGAGAGTGGGAGAAGACCCCCCAGCCGCCGAAGACGTCGAAAGAAGCCCGCCGGGTGGTGGGCGCTTTTATCAAAGCGCCCCCCCCCGGCGGCGGAAGAGAACCAGACGGCGGCACCCACCCCCCACAGAAGCCCGCCGGAGGGGGGCGCTTTTATAAAAGCGATCATACACACCCCCCCCCGGCGGCCAACTAATAAAATATTTCAATACCCTGTGTGGTTTATTTGTGTTTACACTTTTTATTTGCAGGTGAATGGGTAGAGGTACAATGTACCCCATACTCATTCACTTAGGGTGGGGGGCCAGTATCTGGGGGCCCCCTTATTAAAGGGGGCTTCCAGATTCCGATAAGCCTCCCGCCTGCATACCCCGACAACCAACGGCCAGGGTTGTCGGGAAGGGGCCCTGTCCTCATCAACATAGGGACAGGGTGCTCTGGGGTGGGGGGCCGCAGTGCGCCCCCTGCCCCAGAGCACCTAACCCCCCCATGTTGAGGGCATGCTGCCCGGTACGGCTCAGGAGGGGGGGGGCGCTCGCTCGCCCCCACTCCCTTCCTGACCGGCCGGCCGGCGTGCTTTGGATACGGGTCTGATATGGATTGTGGGGGGACCCCCACGCCGTTTTTTCGGCGTAGGGGGTCTCCTTACAACCCATAACAGACCTAAGGGCCCGTTATGCTCCTGAGGGGGGAACCCATGCCGGATTTTTCTTTAAAAATCCGGCGGGGATTTCTCCTTCAGGATTCATAACAAACTCCGCCCACGTGTAGAATTGGCGGGAATCCGCGTCGGATCCCCGTCGCTTCTATGACGGCTTTGTCTCCATCGCGGCAAGCCAGCTCGGCGCTGGCTCCCGCGATGGGGCTCGTAGGTGGTCAATCTCGCCGAGAAAGGGAGCGAGATTGACACAATATCCCAGTCACCTACTGTATGTGTTCATTTATTATTGTCTACAGAAAAAAAAAAAAAGATTTAAGCAGATCATGTATGAAAAAAAATGAGAACAAAACAGAATACATTATGTGTGTGTTTGGTGTACAGAGCTTGGCCACTATCTCTATTGATTAAAGACAACCAATGTTAAAAAATACAAAGGCTACCATTGTTGCCTGGCTCTCATGCTAATCCAATGAATTTTGCCATGCAGGCCAAAGCATCTAATTTAATGCCAGTTCCATCATCCTCACTGTGCTGCTTGTTAAGCTAGAACAGTGGTCTCCAAACTGCGGCCCGGGGACCAGATGCAGCCCTTTGCTTGCCTTAATCTGGCCCTTTGGGCACTATTCCACCCAATGACTCTAGCAATGGGACATAATTCCTCTCAACGACACCAACAATGGGGCACTATTCCTCCCACTGACAACAATGGCGGGGCATAATTCCTCTCAATGACACCAACAATGGGGCGCTGTTCCTCCCACAGACAACAATGATGAGGCACTATTCCTCCCACTAACGCTAATGATTGAGGCACTATTGCTACCTGAATACCAAAGATGGGGCCTTGTTTGCTTCCACTGACACCAATACCTTTTCTACTCCCACTTGCCCAAGTCTGAAGGACAATAATCTGCCTCTTTGTTAAGAAAGTTTGGAGACCCCTGATTTAGAGGGAGAAAACTAATGTACCAGATATTTCTTAGTATGGGGAGCATACCATGGGGTATTGCTGGTGCTTGGTGATTGGCCGCTTAGGCACCAATCACTGTCATATTGGGACATGCAGGGAGTTAGCTCTGTGTAAGCACAAAGTCATGACTTAAAGCTTACACAGGCTTTTGCTCAATTATGGCAGCCAAATGAAGTGTTGAAGGAAACCTAAATATGTACTGCTGGTAGAGCTGGTATTTTAATGTACTTGTTGCTTTGCTCTGCAAATTCATTATTAGTCACTAATAAAAAACAAGTATGCAGATAAGGATTTCTGATTTCATTTTCTCAGTGACTTACTACAGGGTATTGAAAACAACATAGCAGCATTGTCAAGCAATAGAAATTTTGAAAAGAAGGTCATTAATGCCACCCCTGTATTTTTCTCTGCATGGACTTCACAAAAGGGCTAACTTAGATGAGTTGCATCATGCAGATGTTGCTCACCACTCGTAGTTGGGAATGAAGCTGTTATTTGGGCACATTGTGGTAAGCGCAGATAAAGCCAGGATATTGGGGGTCAGGGGGTGTTTCCTGGAGCATTCTCTGCTCACCCACTCTGTGTCTGAATGACAGCTCTATTAATTCACAGGGATGAATGGAGTCTGTTACTCAGACATTTGCTGTTCATCATTTCTCTTCCACTGCTCAGGATCTAGCTGCCAAAAAAAGTGATGTCCAATTATCCCATGCTAACTTGTGTAGCTCTCCAATGGAGGGTTTATGAAAAATGACCCTCCCTAAACAGAATATTGCGCTAATTCTGTAGGTAAATAAGATAACCTATACTAAGTGGAAAAGTGGGTTTGGTTAAAAAAAAGTTGCCAGTGCCTCTACCAAGGACATGACTTATGTGAACAGAGGGGGATTCCCTTCCTGGGAAAATAATCAGTGAACTAATCAAAGTAATTGGGGAGAAAGGAGCTACTGCAGTCAGCATATAACATTAACCATGAGTATATAGATACACACCAGTATGAAAATAACACAATCTTTATGTATTAAAAGAATAATAATACTTTGTCTTGGTGTCGGATACATGAAGACAATATCTGCAGTGATGCAGAGACCCTACAGTTGTTTTCCAACCAGCCTGGAATGCAGTTTTCAATTAGCAGAATGTCATGTCCCGGGGTGTATTCGAACCTGGGTCTTCCTGGTCTTAAACCATAGCCTTACCTGATGTGCCACAGAAGAGATCTAGGCCTTGGGAATATCCTTATTGTGTTCAACACACACCTCGGACTCACTAGCTCCACCTGCTGCCAGCTGTGGACAATTTTCATTCTGGACAGCCTTTAAATAGGAAGTGAGGTCATCACTCAGCGCCCGTTTATTTGGACTACTTCCTGGGTGTTTTTGTCTTCAGTGATCTGCATTGTATTGAACTCCTGCCTGATATCCCGACTATTCTACAGCCTGCTGATTTTGTACTTTACCGCCAGATCGTGTATGACCTTTGCCTGCCTGACCCTTCTCCGGAATCCGATTGTGAACTATTTTGCCTGATCCGTTGCCAACCGTATCTGCCTGACGACGCTTTGCCTGGATCTCCAGCATACCTGTTCCACTTCGGACACTACCTTTTACAGGTACCTTACATAATAAACGGGCCACAATGGCAGTGGACCCTGCTGAGATTGTTAAGGCGATTACACGTCAGGGACAACTGATCGGAGCGCATGAACAGCATCTTTCTTCCCTGGACGCCAAGTTAGATGAACTTTGCACTATGCTTAAATCTTGTTTGCCTGGTTCCTCTGCAACGGTCAAGATGCCGGATCCTACTTCTGCTACGGTCCAACCCGCCTCTTCTGTACCACCAAAACTTCCCTTGCCTGACAAGTTTGGTGGTGATACTGAGGACTGCAGAGGCTTTTTAAATGTTTGCCATTTGCATTTCCGCAACAACCCTGTGACTTTTAGCACTTCATCTGCCAAAGTGACTTTTGTAATTTCCTTGTTAAAGGGGAAGGCCCTGGCCTGGGTCTCTCCTTATTTGGAACGAAACGATCCTATACTTCAAGATGCTGAGAAATTTCTTGCTTCCCTCCAGACTGTATTTGACAAGCCAGATAGAGCATCTGCAGCTGAGTACTCCCTCTTGGACATACAACAAGGCACCAGATCTGTGGCACAGTATGCTATTGAGTTCCGTACCCTTGCTGCTGAGACTAATTGGGACTCAAGGGCATTACGTGCAGCCTTCCGAAAAGGTCTCACAGATCGCATCAAGGATGAATTAGTCTATAAGGATCTCCCAGAAGACCTTGAGAAATTCATAGAGCTGTGTGTTCGTCTGGATGTTCGGTACCATGAAAGGTGCCAAGAGAGACTTAGAACCCGCAAGTTTCCTAAGCCAGTTTACCGTTTGGCCCCTAACTTCCAAGCACCACCTCAGCCAGAACCTGAAACCTCTGTTGAACCCCAGGCACCTGTGGAACCCATGGATGTGTGCCGTCTCCACCTAACTGAGTCAGAGAAACAAAGGAGGCGTTCATTGGGCCTATGCCTGTACTGTGGACTTAAAGGACATTTAGTATCTGTCTGCCCTTCCCGTCCAGTAAAAGGCAGGGTCTAACCAGTGTTGGAGGAGCTGGCTTAGACCTTACAGGTAGATCCTCCAAGACCAAGATTACTGTTCCGGCTACTATCCATTTACCTTCTAAGCTTGTTTTCTGCGAGGCGTTTGTGGATTCTGGAGCTGCTGGCATATTCTTGGACTACAATTTTGCAAGAAAGAACAACATCCCGTTTGTTCCAAAGTCTAGACCCCTGAATATTACCACCCTGAATGGACAGCCCTTGGGAGATGGCATTGTGAAATTCGAGACTACGACAATCACCCTTCAGGTAGGCCTCCTCCACAAAGAGGAAGTTGTCTTGTCTCTCATTGATTCTCCGCTTCTGCCTATCATCCTTGGTTACCCATGGTTGCAACTTCACAACCCTTCTTTTGATTGGGAAAAGGGAGAACTAACCTCCTGGGGATCGTGCTGTCGCCCTAATTGTTTGTCTCAACCCAAAAGACTTTCTGCTTGCATGTTGGCTCCTGTGACTATTCCACCTACCTTGCCTCGTGAATACCATGACTTTGCAGATGTATTTTGCAAGCAAAAGGCAGAGGTGTTACCTCCACATCGTCCTTTTGACTGTACAATTAAATTGATTCCCGGAGCACCTCTTCCCAAAGGAAAGACCTACCCCTTGTCTCTGCCTGAACAAAAGTCTATGGAGGAATACGTAAGAGACAACTTGGAAAGAGGTTTTATGCGACCCTCTTCTTCTCCAGTAGGAGCAGGTTTTTTCTTCGTTGAAAAGAAAGATGGGGGCCTTCGACCATGCATAGACTATCGGGGGTTAAATCAAATCACCGTAAAGGACTCCTACCCTTTGCCTCTCATTCTTGAACTGTTTGATGTACTTAAGGGGGCTGTCATCTTCTCCAAGCTAGACCTACGAGGGGCATATAACCTGATTCGAATTAAAGAGGGGGACGAGTGGAAGACAGCATTCAACACTCGTAATGGACACTTTGAATATTTGGTCATGCCATTTGGGTTGTGTAACGCACCTGCTGTCTTTCAACGTTTCATGAATGAAATTTTCCATGATTTCAGCAACCGCTTTGTGATCATCTACTTGGACGACATTTTAATCTTTTCCAAGACTCATCTAGAGCACATCTCGCATGTGAAACAGGTATTACAACGACTTAGAGAAAACCATCTTTATGCAAAAATCGAAAAATGCAGTTTTCATCAAAGCTGTATTCCTTTCCTTGGGTACATCATAAGTGCTGACGGTTTCCAAATGGACCCTCAAAAACTTTCCGCTGTCTTGCAATGGCCCCAACCGACCACTTTAAGAGGACTCCAAAGCTTTTTAGGGTTTGCAAATTACTACAGACGCTTCATTAAAAGTTTTGCCTCCATTGCGGCACCCCTTACTGCCATGACTAAGAAGGGTACAAATTGTAAGGTGTGGTCTTCAGAAGCAAGATCGGCTTTCCAGCGATTAAAGGACACGTTCAGTAAAGCTCCAATTCTTCAGCATCCAAATCCTGATCTCCAGTACATTGTTGAGGTTGATGCCTCTGAGGTTGGAGCAGGTGCCGTACTCTCCCAGAGACAGCCAAAGTCTGGTAGAATCCATCCAGTAGCTTTTTTCTCTAGAAAGTTTTCTCCTGCAGAGATGAATTATGATGTTGGGAATCGAGAACTACTGGCCATCAAATTGGCATTGTCTGAATGGCGACACCTTCTGGAAGGGGCTCCCAAGCCTTTTACTATCCTCACTGACCATAAAAACCTACTGTATCTTCAGACTGCTAGACGTCTGAACTCACGTTAGGCTCGATGGGCTCTGTTTTTCTCCCGTTTTAATTTTGTCCTTTCTTATGTTCCAGGGCATAGAAACAAAAAAGCCGATGCTCTTTCCAGACAGTTCGCTACCTCTGAAGAAGATCAACCAGGCGAGCAGTATATAATCCCACCTCACAAAATTGTTGCGCAGATCTCCACGGCTCTTTCCCAACAGCTACAAGAATCCCAGAATCGTGTTCCCCAGGGCTTGAAGATACCACCAGGTCGCCTGTACGTAGCCCCTAGTCTCAGAAAACCTGTACTCCTCTGGGCACATAATGGCGTGTTATCCGGTCACCCTGGTGTCACCATCACTCTTAAGACCTTGCAACGTCATGTATGGTGGCCTCATATGAAAAAGGATGTTACTGACTATGTGGCTGCCTGCCCAACTTGTGCTGCTAATAAAGTACCCCGCACATTGCCTGCTGGACTGTTACATCCACTTCCGGCACCTCGCCAGCCTTGGACCCATTTGACCATGGACTTCATTGTAGACTTACCCAAGTCCGAGGGCATGACTGCTATATGGGTCACAGTGGATCGCTTTTCCAAAATGTCTCATTTTGTGCCGCTCCCGGGATTACCTACAGCGAAAGCACTGTCCACTCTTTTCCTTTCCCATATTGTAAAACATCATGGCATACCTACCAATGTCGTCTCAGACCGCGGATCCCAGTTCGTTTCCCGATTCTGGAGAGCGTTCTGCAAGAAACTGGGAGTAACGCTCTCGCTCTCTACTTCACATCACCCGCAAACTGATGGTCAAACCGAACGCATGAACCAGACCCTAGAAACCTATCTTCGACATTATGTCAATGCCTTACACTCCAACTGGTCTGAGTACTTGCCTTTAGCTGAGTTCGCCCTAAATTCCCGTTGGCACAGTGCTCTTCATACCACACCATTCTACGCAGCCCTAGGCTATCACCCTCAGACTTTTCCTCTACTTCAGCCTTCTTCTGGTGTACCAGCAGCAGATCAGCGGGGTAAAGAATATTCTACTACATTGGAAGAAGATTCGTTCATTACTACAAAAGTCAGCAGGCAAGTACAGACTTTTTTCCAACAGACGAAGACGCCATATACCTCCATATGTGGTGGGGGACAGAGTTTGGCTATCAACCAAGTATGTGAGACTGAAACAACCTTCTACCAAATTGGGCCCTCGATTCATTGGTCCTTACAGGATCATTGCTCGAGTTGGGCCAGTTTCCTATCGCTTAAAATTACCTTCCTCTCTCCGGATACATCCTGTGTTTCACGTTTCCCTCCTCAAAAAAGCTATTTTCAACCGCTACTCCAGATCACAACAGCTACCTCCTCCTGTTCTTGTTGATGGACAAAGTGAGTTTGAAGTCTCCAAGATTCTTGATTCCAGAAGACATGGCCGTGGCCTTCGGTATCTGGTTCATTGGAAGGGATATCCTGTCACAGACCGCTCCTGGGTTCCAGCCAAAGATCTGCATGCCCCTTCTCTTATACGAGACTTCCATGCCTCGTTCCCCACTAAACCCCGCTAGGCCCCCGGAGGGGTCCATTGGGGAGGGGGCCCTGTCATGTCCCGGGGTGTATTCGAACCTGGGTCTTCCTGGTCTTAAACCATAGCCTTACCTGATGTGCCACAGAAGAGATCTAGGCCTTGGGAATATCCTTATTGTGTTCAACACACACCTCGGACTCACTAGCTCCACCTGCTGCCAGCTGTGGACAATTTTCATTCTGGACAGCCTTTAAATAGGAAGTGAGGTCATCACTCAGCGCCCGTTTATTTGGACTACTTCCTGGGTGTTTTTGTCTTCAGTGATCTGCATTGTATTGAACTCCTGCCTGATATCCCGACTATTCTACAGCCTGCTGATTTTGTACTTTACCGCCAGATCGTGTATGACCTTTGCCTGCCTGACCCTTCTCCGGAATCCGATTGTGAACTATTTTGCCTGATCCGTTGCCAACCGTATCTGCCTGACGACGCTTTGCCTGGATCTCCAGCATACCTGTTCCACTTCGGACACTACCTTTTACAGGTACCTTACACAGAAACTGTGGGGTTGCACTGAAACTCAGAGTCAGCCTATCTACTCTTAACTTAGTAGTTTCTAATCTGTCATGCAACTGGCCTCCAACTATCAGAAGTGGCAGTCGAATATCTAACCTGACTCTAGCCTATGCTGGTTATTGAGCCTTGAGCTCAAACTAGCTAAAGAATCCCAGACCGGAAGGGGCAGGGTTAACTAGAATAACAGGAATTGCATTAAAACTATTTTTATAAATGTATATAAAGGAATGTTTCCACGCTATTACTATATGCAAGTACACAACTAACAGCCGCAAATACCGGTAAGCTAAATCCGTAGCAATGGAGATAAAGTTAGTAAAATAAAGGTGTATGGTGCTACACTATTAAAATAAATACATGTGAAAAACTGAAATAAACTTGCAAGGTGTATAATCATATAACACAATAAGTGATGTCAGATCTCCAAATGAACTTGAATAAATGGACAAGGACTTATGACAATCTCTCCCACCATAAACAAAAATTTGTGACAGAAAAAATGTATATAGGTGTCGGTGGGGCATGTGATAAATCAAAAAAATCTGTCCAAAATAGTGACAAAAAGATGAAACTGATGAAACAGTGACACCTCTGTGCTGATTGGCCTCTCACCTTACTCCTGTAAGGTAACAGCATGGGTAAAACATCTTGGTGAGCCTCTAATGGCTTAGGTAAGTTCTCCCAGACTACCTCAGCTGATGGCTTCCTCAGACAGTGGACTCCGGCTCCCTCCAAGTATCCCTCTCTCCTGGGCCAGCTCCACAGGGTAGAAGTTGTGGCTCTTTTAGGAAAATGTTGTAATCTGGCGGTCCACCCCAGACTTTCCCATGTAGTGTGTAAAAGAAAGCAAGGAAGGGACAGGAAGGGATGGGGTAACTAGAATAACAGGAATTGCATATAAAATATTTTTAAAAATGGTTCACCTACTAATATACTGGATAATGGCCACTACACACATAGAGAAGCACAGCCCCTAGCTATCTGGCACTGCGCATATGTGATAATACGTTGTCACAAGGATTTAGATACAGACTCAATAAGATATGGGCAGCTGCCTTTAAATTATTAGAACATAGGAATACGTGCCTAATAGTCTCTGCTTCTGGCCTGGGTGAAATGCAACAGGAACAGCAGCTTCTGTGCATAAATTCACGTTGTGTAGTTCTTTGTGCCTTCTTCCTGCAAACTCCCCTTTATATAACATCACAGTCTTCTAAACTGGGTTTTCTGACCCAACTAGAAGAGAAAGGGAGTAGCTGTCTTTAAACCAAGTTAGTATTTACCTTGGTAGTATTTACCAAGTAAAAGCTATTTACAAAATCAGACAGTGGAACATAGCAGATCCCTTCACTTGGTGGTATAGAGTTTTAAGGTTACCTCTGTGGATGGTCACCGCAAGGTTGGGGATTAGGTTTTCCATTGCCCTATGTTGACCACATATTGTTACTCATAAGACATCTTCCCCAGTCAAACCTTCATGGCAGCTATACTGTCCTCATACACGTTAGCACAGTGTGTAATCTGACATGTAGCTAAACCGGTTCTGTCTTCAGGAAGAGAAACTGTACTGCTTTAAATTCCTCTTTTATTGATAGTAGAATGACAGGAAAGCGGTGAAACTACAGAATAAAACAGTAGCATTTAGAACATAAGATCCATGGTACATGGCCTAAGACACAGAATTATCTGCTATACATGCGGCACATGATAATACGATGATAGTATCTAGCTATGCAAAACAATTAACACATATAAGCCAAGATAAATGTCATAAGATAGTAATCTTACCGACTATGCTTGAAAACAGGCTAATAGCAGATGATGGTCAGGAACCGAGTGATAATGTTTAGGCTCCTGAGACACATGGTGACTCTTTGCTGAACAGGAAAAGACTAACAAAAAGAACCAGGAAGTTTCCATAATACCCTGGCATTCCCACAATACAGTGAGAAAGATAAGCTGAAGGAAATACATACATTGGTCAGTAGATGGTGCTGTTACCACACAATATAATACACATGAATTTCAAGACAGGGAAAAAAGGTGCTATGTCAACTAATAACACACAAACAACTGGACCTATATCTAGGGACAGAACACTCCCCGCTTGACGTCAACCATATTCACTATTGTATTCGTTGGGTGTAAACAGTAGAACGAGCTCTCCTACTGGTCTGAGGAACAATTTGGTTTCTCCCTGTCTGCGTATTTTCAATTCTACTTGTAATTCTTGTAATGCGTGTAATTCCGTCCTTACTTGGGAATGTCTTAGTCACAAGACCTAACGGCCAATCGTTTCTTCGTGACAGGCAGTCTTTCATTAGGACTACATCGCTGGGCTGGAGGTTAGGCTTGCTGGTTTGCCTTGGTTGCAGAGTGGGAATGTATTGCTTTTTCCACTTATCCCAGAATGAGTTTGAGAGACTCTGTACTTGTCTCCATCGATTCCTGAAAAGATCTTTGAAATCAAATTCTCCGGGAGGAGCACAAATTTGTTCAGTCTTTTGTGTAAGCAGTGTGGCGGGTGTGAGAACTGTTGGGTCATCAGGATTGCTAGAAATCGGAGTTAGCGGTCTGGCATTTATGATAGCCGATACTTCCGCCATGAAGATAGTCAGGCTTTCATGAGTCAACTTTGAAGATCCTTCTTGTAAGAAGATTGAGTCAAGGATTCTCCGTGTGATGCCTATCATTCTCTCCCAAGCACCTCCCATGTGTGAAGAGTGTGGTGGGTTGAAGGTCCAAGTGCATCCTCGTTCACTGAGGTATCTTTCTATGTTGTTAACATCTAAGTTGGAAGAAAGTTGTAGTTCTCTAGCTGCTCTGACAAAGTTTGTGCCTCGGTCAGAACGAGTGTGTTTGACAGGTCCTCTAATGGCAATGAAACGTTGAAAAGCATTAATGAAACAGGAAGTATCCATTGATTCGATTACTTCAATATTGATAGCTCACAGCTCTGATGGACAGACAGGTAAACATAATCGCCCAACGTTTTCCATGCGCACGGCCTCCCCTGGTTTGTCGGACAACAACAGGCCAAGGACCGAACACGTCTAGGCCAACATTAGTGAAGGGTAGATTCGTACTTAGTCGGTCATACGGGAGGTTTGCCATCTTTGGTGGTTGGGACTAGGGATGAGCTCCGCGTTCGATACGAACGTATGTTCGACTCGAACATCGTCTGTTCGTACGTTCGACGAATTTCGAACAAAACGGGTCGTTCGCGCCAAATTCAAGTGACGCGCAACGGCCCATAATTCACTGCGGCATTGCGCGCTGATGATTGGCCAAGCATGCACCATGACCCTGCATGCTTGACCAATCACAGCGCGCAAAAAACGGAGAGCCATAATTGGCCAAAGCCTAGGCAGCTTTGGCCAATTGTGGCTCAGGGCTTTAGCATATGCCCCACACTATAAAAGGCCACCTGCAGGGTGGCCTCGTGTAGTGTGTTCCGGCTTGTTAATGAAAGAAGTCCTATAGAGAGAGATAGAGAGACAGGGCCAGATTCTCAAAAGAGATACGACGGTGTATCTCAGATACACCGTCGTATTGCATTTTTTTTCAATGGGTATCTATGCAAGTGATTCTTATGCCGCGTACACATGGTCGTTTTTTGTGATGAAACAAAATGTTGTTTTATGTCTTCAAAAAAACGACCAAAAAAAAATTCGAACATTGAATTTTTTATGTCGTTTTTCAGAATGTCGTCTTTTGTTTCACAAAAAATGATTGTGTGTGGGCAAAACGACGTTTAAAACAACGTTTTTAAACCCGCGCATGCTCAGAAGCAAGCTATGAGACGGAAGCTTCAATGGAACAGAGTGCCGTCGAAAGTGTCTTACGTAACTGCGCTTTGCAAGAGCATTTTCAGAACACGATGGTGTGTATGCAACATCGTTTTTTAAAATGAAGTTTGAAAAACGTCGTTTTGTTTCATGAGATAAAACAACGTTTTTTACATCACAAAAAGTGATCGTGTGTACGCGGCATTAGAATCACTTACGCATAGATACACTAAAGGTTTGACAGGTGTAAAGCAATTACACCGTCGGATCTTAGATGTAATGACAACGCCAGCCGCTAGGTGGCCTTTACGTTGTTTTCTCATTTGCCTATGCAAATGAGCCTAATACGCCGATTCCCGAACGTTTTTGCGACGCGGCAACGTAGTTTACGTAGGTTGCGTACGCGTAAGGTTACCCCTGCTGTATGAGGGGTATGTTTCCGAAGTGCCGTCGTTGCCATGTTAAGTATGGCGTCGGGTCAGCGTCGTCTTTTTCCGTCGTTTTACTAAGTCGTTCGCGAATAGGGAATTGCGTAAGTGACGATCGCGTCGTTTTGACGTCGGTTTCAACGACGCTTTCCGACGTGAGCTGGAGCATGCGCACTGGACTTTTTTCCTGGCCGGCGCATGCGCACGTCGTTTGACGCGAGGGCGCGCTTAATTTAAATACAGCACGCCCCCTCCTTCAGTATTTGAATTACACGGCCTTACAACGCCGCATTTACGCTACGCCGCCGAAAATTACGGAGCAAGTGCTTTAAGAATACGGCACTTGCTCCAGTAATTTGCGTAGATGTAGTGTAAATGCGATACGCTACTCCGCCAGATACGCCATTTTTTGAGAATCTGGCCCACAGTGTCTTTTCTACCAGATAGATAGATAGAGCAGGCAAGCTAGTCAGTTTAGCTTAATTTACAGTGTGTAGAGAATATATATTCATCCCTAGGAGTTGTACATATATTTATACACTGTATAGCTTAGATAGATCAGCTATTTCTATTTGTCAGGCAGGAGATTGTGCTAGGTGCAGTATTCTAACGTGTTGTATTGCCTGTGTGCTGTTTAGTTTACACCTAAACGTATTCGGTGTTACTGCATGTTTACTGTTTAAAAGCAACTAAACACATTTGCTATTAGTGCACGTTTGCTGTTTAATAGCAACTAAACACATTTGCTGTAACTGCACGTTTGCTGTTTAATAGCAACTAAACGCATTTGCTGTAACTGCATGTTTGCTGTTTAATAGCAACTAAACGCATTTGCTGTAACTGCATGTTTGCTGTTTAATAGCAACTAAACGCATTTGCTTTTAGTGCACATTTGCTTTTTAACCACTTAAGGACCGCCTACTGCACATATACGTCGCCAGAATGGCACGTATACGTTGGTTTTAGTACCCAGCCGTGGCGGCATGCTTCCGTGACCCGGTCCGAAGCTCCAGGACCGGGACCGTGGGACTCGCGGACCCAATCGCCGCTGCAGTGCGGCGATCCATCCCTGGAGCTGAAGAACGGGGAGAGCCGTGTGTAAACACGGCTTCCCCGTGCTTTACTGTGGCCGCAGCATCGATCACGTCATCCCTGTTATAGGGGGACGTGATCAATGACGTCACACCTACAGCCACACCCCCCTACAGTTGTAAACACACACATGGAACACTCAAATCCTACAGCGCCCCTTGTGGTTAACTCCCAAACTGCAACTGCCATTTTCACAGTAAACAATGCAATTTAAATGCATTTTGTGCTGTGAAAATGACAATTGTCCCAAAAATGTGTCAAAATTGTCCGAAGTGTCCACCATAATGTCGCAGTCACGAAAAAAATCGCTGATCGCCGCTATTAGTAGTAAAAAAAAAAAATAATTATTAAAAATGCAATAAAACTATCCCTTATATTGTAAACGCTATAAATTTTGCGAAAACTAACCGATAAACGCTTATTGCGATTTTTTTTACCAAAAATAGGTAGAAGAATACATATCGGCCTAAACTGAGGAAAAAAAATGTTTTTTTATATATTTTTGGGGGATATTTATTATAGCAAAAAGTAAAAAATATAGAATTTTTTTAAAATTGTCGCTCTATTTTTGTTTATAGGGCAAAAAATAAAAACCGCAGAGGTGATCAAATACCACTAAAAGAAAGCTCTATTTGTGGGGAAAAAAGGACGCCAATTTTGTTTGGGAGCCACGTCGCACGACCGCGCAATTGTCAGTTAAAACGACGCAGTGCCGAATCGCAAAAAAGGGGCAAGGTCCTTTACCTGCATTTTGGTCCGGGTCTTAAGTGGTTAATAGCAACTAAAAGCATTTGCTGTAACTGCAAGTTTGCTGTTTAATAGCACCTAAATGCATTAGCCGTTACTGCACGTGTGTTGTTTAATAGCACCTAAACACAGTTGGTGTAACTGCATGTTTGCTGTTTGATAGCACTTAAATGCATTAGCTGTTACTACACGTTTGCTGTTTAATAGCACCTAAACGCATTCGCTGTAACTGCACATTTGCTGTTTAATAGCAACTAAACGCATTTGCTATTAGTGAATTGGGTAGAAGTTTCCACGCTAGGACTTGGGTAGATGAGCTGCTACCCCCTGTGTGGTCTCTCTAAGAGAGACCAATGTGAATGAAGTAAAGTGAGTGTGCAGGTGAGCAGGTGATGGCGCTGCTGGGTAAAGCATGGGTAGGTGTTTGCAACTAGTCAGGTGTCGGGTACCTGTGTGCGGTAGGCTTATATGGAAACCTCCGCTTATACAGGGTGCCCTTTTATTGAGTTTGCTGATAGCTCCAAACAAGCACTTGGTAAGTCCACCACTGTGCTGTACGTATGAAAGGGAACTGTGTCACCTAAAACCGTGAATCCAAGCCTTTTTTGAGGTACTGCTTGAGCCTGAGTGTGTGCGTTCACACTGTTAGAAATGCATTAATATGGTGTAAGAGTGCTGGACAAAAAAACAAAATTAAATAAATAAGAGATTAGGATCCTCCTAACTGTATGTTAGAATAATTAGAGGTATTGAGGAAGATTGTTTGGAGAGGTATAGATAGTACCTCAGAGATCACCTGTGATACCAGTGAGTGATAGAAAAGCAATAAAACATTAAGTACGTCTGTGCTTAGTTCAATATATAGGGGTAGTGTACCCTGTGACTGAGTCCTGACTGATAATATTCCCTATTAGTTCAACAAGTGGGTATGGTGGTACCCCTTTAGATTAAACACAGAGATATAAAAAAAACGTGAGATATGCAGATTGTAGTTTCCGGAAACAAGACAGCATTAATTCCCTGCTTCAGACATCAGATGAACTCCAACGATCCCCCCACATGTATCCCTACTCACCATATAGTAGTCCCCACAGGGGGGTGTAGAGCCTTAGGGATCAGTGGGCCATGTTGGTCGCTTACCAGCTGTCCTGTCTAGAGGTCCTTTGTAGATGATGGAGGTCCTGTTAGATTCCATGGATCGTGGTGGTATGAGGAGAGAAAAAGAGAGGAGTCCTCATAGGGTAGTAAATCATGTATCCTGGGTATTTTATTGTAAAAAGTTGGGCATTGCCACATAAATAAAAATAAATGGTGAGATAAATAAAAAGATAAAAACAAACTTGCTCCTATACAGGCAAGAATAAATGTCCTGTATTTCTGGCTAAGTCAGGCAGGTCCCGGGTGTCGGCAGTGGAAAAAAGTTCCAAAATAAAGTGCGGAGCGTGCCGGCTGTTTGCGCTCCAACATTAGCCGTTTCCTACCCGGAAGCTGTCTCTGGCGTGATGCATGTGACGTGAGAGCGGCTAGTCACCTGACCGGTTTCGTCGTATGGACGTTTTCAAAGGTGATACCCGCCCCTCTCATCACATTGTGTTATATATTCTAAGCAGCATCCGATACCCGCCCATATGGGAGTGTTAATGACTCCCTTCTCCAATGAGATACTAAGGGTGTGTATTTGTGAGTGTCCAATCAAGGTAGCCGAATATGTAATGACAGCCTGTGTAGTGTCTCCGTAGTTAAGATATAAATAGGTTATTAAAGCAGACACTTAATGGTATAGTAGACCTAGACCGCGGTGTGCTGATCTATGTAATTTGATTAACATTACGGGTCTCGAGTGACACTTATTACAAAGATAAGATACATCAAGTGGTCAGAATTAGAACTACAGCTTGTAGTATAGACAAATGTGGAAAAAAGTCTCAAGTGCCACTTATTACAAAAATAAAAATAATAAAGATAAAAATAAGATACATCAAGTGGTCAGAATTGGTACTACAGCTTGTAGTTTAGACAAATGTGTAAAAAGAATACCAATGGAACGTGAATAAAAAGAAAATGAAAGAAAAATCAATAAAAAGATTAATTGATCTTTTATGTATGAACTTATGTATGAACTTTTTGTCTTGTCAAAAATGCTTAATTATATTTAATCTTAATATGTATGCCTCTACTGGTTTGATATGTAACAGTTAAGGTTCATCCCCTTGGGTGCCAGGGACCCCAAGCGGTAGATCCATTCTGTTTAATTTTGGGATATTAAAGTTCTTTTGTTTCCACCTCTACAGTGGTCTTGTATCATGTCCACTCCGTAAAACGTCATTAATGAGGGGTCTTTGTTGTGGGATTCACTGAAGTGTCTGGATAGACTGTGATAGGGGAAACCCTTTTGAATGTTATTAGTGCACATTTGCTGTTTAATAGCAACTAAACACATTTGCTGTAAATTCACGTTTGCTGTTTAATAGCAACTAAACGCATTTGCTGTAACTGCACATTTGCTGTTTAATAGCAACTAAACGCATTAGCTGATACTGCACGTGTGTTGTTTAATAGCACCTAAACGCGTGGCTCTTTGTTGCGCTCCAATTACAGTTTCTGTGCGGGTTACAGTGTTGTCTTGTGCCTAAGACCAAATTTTTCTGCCCCTGTTCAACAGGTGCGTGTAATAACAATTTTTGATGCAATACTTTGCATGTGGCTCTTTGTTACGCTCCAATTACAGTATGACATGGTTCAGATTCTACTTAACAAACCTACAGTCCTTGTCTTGTATACAGAAAAAAGGAAGATGATTACCCCGCGCTGCCAATTTTGGTTAAATGGTAGCTGCTAACACGGCTCATATGAGAGAAGCAAAAATAATTAAATGTGTAGGAAATGTGTAGCGCTTTAAAGTGACTGTCTGTTAGTGACAGTCAGAAGCACAAAAAAAAGAATAAACAAATTTTATGTAGAGTAAAACAAATAAAGGACCCTGAAAATAATCTATTAGTGAGATGACACCCGTTGTTGGATACAATTAATCACATATAGAAACATATATACATTGAAAAACAACAGTGATTGTTCATTTCTTTAGAAAGACATGTGTAAATTATTGGCCACTGACTGCCAAGTGCAATAATGTCCCGTGAAAGGAAAATAAAACAAATCCTGATATAAATAAGTAATAGTCAATCTGGTGATTGGTGAATAACAAATAATGACTTCTCCACTGTGTTGTTCCCACCACCGAAAGCAATGCAGGCTTACCAGAACCAGTTGACTTCAGATGGCTTACGCCACTGAAAGTCAAATTAGGCTTGTAGTGGCTGATATCACAATGGGCTCCTTGGCAAGGCAATACTTTGAATGGTCAGCAGAACCTCCGTGGGATGGATGGATGAAGCCCAGCTGGGAGTGCGATCCCCAAGTGGATATTCTCATAGAAAATGGTTTGTATAAGAGATAAGAGAAAGAAGTGGCCACATAGCGTAATCCCGTTTAAGTAGAAAAATAAAATATTTATTTACAGCTATCAAACTTACATTTTAGCTGAATAAAAAAATGCTTGTATACAAGTAGGGCGGCAGTGGAGTCCTCCCGACGCATTTCGTGGACAGAGCACTTCGTCTGGGGTGTCTCTCCACTGTAGCCCACTCCAATTTATATAAAAACAGTGAATTACAGTCCAATCAGTGAAGATCTGACTCACCATGCACCTGCAGCAATGAAAAGCAGCACTTCCGTCTATCCAAGATGGCGCTGCGGCTTGCTATCCAAGCCTCAATGTGAGTTTGGCCTCATTAGCATAGCATTGCTATCCAAGCCTCAATGTGAGTTTGGCCTCATTAGCATAAGCAGGAAGTGAGCAACATATTGTGTGAAAATACGAGAATATCGTTAGATCTAGATGTTATGGGATATGATTGCTAAATGTGGAAGTTAGCCAATGGCGGATAGGGTGCAAGTATACTAACCACGCCTGGGGCACAGCCAAACACATCCACCGAAAGGCGTGGTTAGTATACTTGCACCCTATCCGCCATTGGCTAACTCATATACACCTTAGCTGTTACTGGCTTATTAGCCATTGGCTGTAAGAACTAGGCATAAGGAACGCCTCGTTCTGTGTCACAGTCATCGTTCTTATTTTAAACTTTTATATTTTTAGTTAATTACTATAAAAAATACTATTACAGTTCCACATTTAGCAATCATATCCCATAACATTTAGATCTAACGATATTCTCGTATTTTCACACAATATGTTGCTCACTTTCTGTTTATGCTAATGAGGCCAAACTCACATTGAGGCTTGGATAGCAATGCTATGCTAATGAGGCCAAACTCACATTGAGGCTTGGATAGCAAGCCGCAGCGCCATCTTGGATAGACGGAAGTGCTGCTTTTCATTGCTGCAGGTGCATGGTGAGTCAGATCTTCACTGATTGGACTGTAATTCACTGTTTTTATATAAATTGGAGTGGGCTACAGTGGAGAGACACCCCAGACGAAGTGCTCTGTCCACGAAACGCGTCGGGAGGACTCCACTGCCGCCCTACTTGTATACAAGCATTTTTTATTCAGCTAAAATGTAAGTTTGATAGCTGTAAATAAATATTTTATTTTTCTACTTAAACGGGATTACGCTATGTGGCCACTTCTTTCTCTTATCTCTTATACAAACCATTTTCTATGAGAATATCCACTTGGGGATCACACTCCCAGCTGGGCTTCATCCATCCATCCCACGGAGGTTTTGCTGACCATTCAAAGTATTGCCTTGCCAAGGAGCCCATTGTGATATCAGCCACTACAAGCCTAATTTGACTTTTCAGTGGCGTAAGCCATCTGAAGTCAACTGGTTCTGGTAAGCCTGCATTGCTTTCGGTGGTGGGAACAACACAATGGAGAAGTCATTATTTGTTATTCACCAATCACCAGATTGACTATTACTTATTTATATCAGGATTTGTTTTATATTCCTTTCACGGGACATTATTGCACTTGGCAGTCAGTGGCCAATAATTTACACATGTCTTTCTAAAGAAATGAACAATCACTGTTGTTTTTCAATGTATATATGTTTCTATATGTGATTAATTGTATCCAACAACGGGTGTCATCTCACTAATAGATTATTTTCACACTGTTCATCACGCACGAGTTATACAGTGCTTATCCCTGGATTTTCCAGGGTCCTTTATTTGTTTTACTCTACACAAAATTTGTTTATTCTTTTTTTGTGCTTCTGACTGTCACTAACAGACAGTCACTTTAAGGCGCTACACATTTCCTACACACTTGTCTTGTATACTGCTGTTCAAAGTATATAGGGCCAAAGAAGGGTCTTGTCATGGCCGATCCTCGCTATAGGCTCACTATGCAAGCCGCTTAGGGCCCCACAAAGCTGCAAAGGGCCCCCCAAATTACTAGAGGCCCCGTCTGGTGAGAAGTCATTTTCGCACCCTCACCCGGCTTCTAAACTCGCTGGCTGAGTCATTTCCGATAGCAGAACACCCCCTCCCCCTGCTTCTCAACTTTCTTTAATGTGACATGTCACTTTCGTCAGCGCCCCCCGCTTCTCATTTTTAATGTGCCATGTCATTTTGCTTAGGGCCCCAAGAAGGTCAGGTTTGGCACTGGGTCTTGTAATGACCTGGGGGGAGTGGTGGCGAGGAAAATCATGCTATTTTTTTTAAATGATGTGTATCCATATTGCAGGGACCAAACATTACATTAAAGCCACAAGCAGTATTAAATTAATTTTTTCTTATAGTAATATCATGTTGTGCAGGGACATTTCTAAACATGTGCCACTACTATAGACACCCAGCAGGTACGATATTTAAAGGTATTTTTCATTTTTTTTCACTTTAAGCATCATTAACCACTTAACCCCCGGACCATAATGCTGCCCAATGACCAGAGCACTTTTTGTGATTCGTCACTGCGTCGCTTTAACTGACAATTGCGCGATCGTGCGACGTG
This sequence comes from Rana kukunoris, assembly GCA_029574335.1. Lineage (NCBI taxonomy): Eukaryota > Metazoa > Chordata > Amphibia > Anura > Ranidae > Rana > Rana kukunoris. The sequence continues at coordinate 75,266,221 of CM056052.1, forward strand.
GCTCCCAAACAAAATTGGCGTCCTTTTTTCCCCACAAACAGAGCTTTCTTTTGGTGGTATTTGATCATCTCTGCGGTTTTTATTTTTTGTGCTATAAACAAAAATAGATCGACAATTTTAAAAAAAAATCAATATTTTTTACTTTTTGCTATAATAAATATCCCCTAAAAATATATATAAAAAAAAAAAATTTCCTCAGTTTAGGCCTATACGTATTCTTCTACATATTTTTCGTTTAAAAAATCATAATAAGTATTTATTGATTGGTTTGCGCAAAAGTTATAGCGTTTACAAAATAGGGGGCAGTTTTATGGCATTTTTATTAATATTCTTTTTTTCTAGTAATGGCGGCGATCAGCATTTTTTTTCAGTACTGCGACATTATGGCGGGCACTTCGGACACTTTTGACACATTTTTGGGACCATTGGCATTTTTTTTAGCGATCAATGCTATAAAAATGCATTGGATTACTATAAAAATGCCATTGGCAGTGAAGGGGTTAACACTAGGGGGCAGGGAAGTGGTTACGTATGTTCCTGGGTGTGTTCTAACTGTATGGGGGAGGGGACTCACTAGGGGAAATCACTGACCTTCTGTTCATACATTGTACACACAAGACTCCCGGTCCCCGCTCTGTAACGAACGAGCGCGCATGCCTGGCGGCGATCGTGCCCGCCGGGCACGCGCACAGGACTTAGGGGCGAGCGGGGGAGCGCGCGCCGGCTGACGGTGGCGTGCACGCGCCCCTAGTGGCCACTTAAAAGCGGACGTATAGCTACGGGCTCTTGTACAGGAGAGCCGACCTGCCGCAGTAATATGACGGCGGCAGGTCGGCAAGCAGTTAAAATCGCTGCTCCAGAAAAAACTACTTTTTTTTCATTGATACATGTTCCCTGGGAAAGACGTTTTCCAACATTAAATGGAATATTGGTCTTTAAAATTATTGTTTTTCATTCATGTACAATGAGACGGCGCTGCGTCGCCCAATTGCTAGTTACCCATTCTTGTCGAGAAACTGGAATTTATTTTCTATGTATGACCTTTTCTTTAAAACTAATAAAAAAGATTGATTAAAATTATTGTTTTTGAATTCGAACGTTCGAGTCCCATAGACTTCAATGGGGTTCTAAATGTTCGCGCGAACCCCCGGTCTGTTCGAACGTTCTGGTGCGAACTGAACACGGGGGTGTTCGGCTCATCCCTAGTTGGGACATACCACAAAGTTTCCGACAGGTAACACATTTAAAAATGTATCTGCATACACATCTTTTAGCTCCAACTATCCACAGTCCAGCCGCTCTTAGAGCTCCTTCAGTGAACAGACGACCTTGATGCTTTGTCTGTTCATGGTGATGTTGCACGAGTAGAGTGGCTATATGATGCTGTCCAGGAACTATCACAGGATGTTTCTCTGATAAGCCTACATTGGCTTCCATAAGGTGTCCACCTACTCTCAAGAGCCCATCTTTGTCAATCACTGGGTCAAGTTTACTTAAAACACTTCCTTTGGGCACGGGTCTTTGACTGACTACACAGTCAATTTCCGTTGCATAGGTTTCATGCTGTACAGCTTAGATGATTACATTCCTTGATCGCTCTAGCTCGAGAGCTGTGTAGACACGTTTACAATGATGCCAGCCTCTACAGGTATTTTTATCTGCCCATGAGGTTGTTTTGTACGACCGAACAATGTAAGTTAGACTAGTGATGGCACGGACAAGAGATCTCCAAGTAGAGAACCTACTGAATCTGTGGGATTTCAGGTAGTGGTCCAGAGTCTCTGTATGTAATGCAGATACCTGAGGACGTATCTCAACATAGGTATGTGGGTCTACTAGTTCAAATGTGTCACTTTCTGTTGCGTTGGGCATCGGCTTATACAAAAAGGTGGGGCCTGTAAACCAAATTGTATCCTTGAGGTGGTCAGCAGCGACGGATCTAGTTGCTAGGTCCGCAGGATTGAGATGTGTAGGTACATATTTCCATTGTCTGGGAGAGGTAGATCTTCTGATCCTTAGAACTCTGTTGTTAACGTAGACATAGAAACGTAGAAACGTAGACATAGAAACGTCTAGCTTCATTCCAGATATATCCCAGTACTATCTTGCTATCTGTATAGAATTCAGAGTCTTTAATCTCTAGGTCCATTTCTACAGCGATGAGTTCGGCCAACTCCACAGTGGCACATAGTTCCAGGCGTGGTATTGTGTGTTCCTGGAGTGGCGTTAGTTTCGCTTTCGCTTTAGTTTTCGCTTTACTCATGACGAATCCTACATGGCAATGTCCGCTGGTATCTATTGTCTTCAAGTAAGCTACAGCCGCAATTGCTTTAATTGAAGCATTGCAGAAGACACAACGTTTTTGAGTCTCAACCTTAGTAGTTGGTACAGAAACATATGGACGAGCTATGTGAAGATTGGATAAGGCTGTAAAGGAATTCTTCCAGGCCATCCACGTGGTTCTTTCCTTCATGAAAAGAGGAGTATCCCAGTTCAACCCTTCTCTGGTGAAGTCTCTTAACATAGCTTTACCTTCGATGAGTATAGGAGCTGCAAATCCTAGTGGGTCATATAAACTGCTTATGGCTGACAGTACTCCTCTGCGAGTAAAGGGTTTTTCTTCTCTGTTAACCTGGAAAGTGAAAGTATCAGCTTTTATGTCCCAGAGTAGGCCAAGGCTTCATTGCATCGGAGGCGAGTCAAAGCCTAGATCTAGGTCCTTCAAGTCTTCACAATGGTCCTGAGAAGGAAAGACTTCCATCAATTTCTGGCTGTTAGAAGCGATCTTGTGTAGCCTCAGGTTAGACAGAGAAAACATCTCCTGGGTTCTTTTAAGGAGACTGATTGCAGTCTCATCTGAGGGCATTGATTTCAGACAGTCATCCACATAGAAGTCCTTCTCTACAAAGAGTCTGACATCCGCTCCATACTTTTCTTCTGCGTTCTGAGCTGTGCATCTTAATCCATAAATGGCGACTGCAGGAGAAGGACTATTGCCGAAGATGTGAACTTTCATACAATACTCTGTAACATCTTTAGAGGGATCGTTGTCCTTGAACCATAGGAATCTCAAGAAATTTCTATGTTCTTTTTTAACTAGGAAGCAATGGAACATCTGTTGGATATCAGCTGTGAATGCAATGGAGTCTCTGCGAAACCAGAGAAGGACTCCTATGAGCTTGTTGTTTAGATCAGGGCCTGACAGCAAAACACAACTCTGATCTGACCTGGCTTCTTCGGGTGAAACACCCCAAACATGGGCAGGTACCAGCGTTCTTCCGATTCTTGAAGTACAGGTGCCAGCTCTGCATGACTGTTCCAGAATATCTTTTCCATGAAGGTAAAGAAGTGATCTCTCATTCCAGGTTTGCTACGTAGGTTGTGCCTGAGAGAGACAAATCGTTTGAAAACTTGCTCCCTATTTTTGGGTAAGCGCTGTCTTTGAGGCTTAAAGGGTAGAGGTGCAACCCAGCTTCTTGCTTCGTCCTGCACCATTCCCTGCTCCATTATATCTAGGAACAGTCTATCTTCAAATGACATTGCCATACGATTGTCCTCTTTAGTCTTGCGGAAGACTGTGGATCCCAGGTGGTCTTGATTTCCATCCCAGATGAAGTCATCGTAAGCAGGACCTGCAAGGGCACCTGATGATGGAGTGCTTTAAGGCAGTTCCTTAATGAAAAAGTGATTTTCACATGGTTGAAGAAGAGATGGGCGCCCATTCTCAAGTGTACTGGTAAGCACGCTGTTGACAGTTGTTGGTCTGTGTACAGCTTCCAATCAGACTTCTCCTACAATGACCCATCCTAGGTCGAGTCTCTGGGTGTATGGAGCGTTGTGAGGTCCATTGATCTGTTCTCTAACTTTGTGGACCTGTAGGATATCCCTTCCGAGGAGTAAGACTATCTGAGCTTCAGGATGAAGGTTCGGGATCAGGTGTCTTATACGCTTCAGGTGAGGCTGATGCTCTGCTACTTCTGGCGTGGTTATCTCAGACCTGTTGTCAGGAATCTGATTACATTCTAGTATAGTTGGTAAAGGCAGACACACTTGACCATTGCTGGATTCAATTATGTAGCTGCTTGCCCACAGTAACAGCACAAGTTCTTAGAGAGTAGGGGGCACCATGTCCTTTGATGCCGAAGCTATCAAAGAAGGCAGACTTCACTAACGACTTGTTACTTTGATCATCTAGAATTGCGTACACTTTGATGGCTTTGTCTCGGTCGTCTGCTGGGTAAACCCTCACTAGGGAGTTTTTAGAGCAGGATCTGCCTCCTCTGAGGTCTCTGCAAACCTCTGTACATTTAGAAGTAACTGCCAAAGTGTCAGTATTTTTGTCTTTTTGCTCCCCGCTATGCTCTTGGGTTTTGGGTGAAGCCCACGGTGGTGGCCCAGGGTGTAGAGCTGTGTTATGATCTGTGCTGTCACTTTCTGCACACTTTGCACTAACCGCACAGTCCCTGGCAAAGTGCGAAGTTGAAGAGCAGCATTTAAAGCAGATGTTGTTCTCCTTGAGGAAGGTCTTGCGGTCTTCCAATGACTTTCCTCTGAAGGTTCTGCACTTAAGTAGGGAATGAGGCTTCCTGTGTAAGGGGCACTGACTGCTCGGGTCCTTGAGTTTGTCTCCTATTCGATAGGAGCCGAACTCTTTATGGACTGAACCTGTAGAAGAATTGTTAATTTTGTGGACTTATACCATTGCTATACGAGGTTTACTGACTGAGGGGGTAGCACACGACATCATGAAATCAAAGCTAGGATCATACCTGATTTTTGCTTGTTCAGAGACAAAATCTACAAACACATCAAATGGAGGAAATGGTACATTGTAAGTCTGTTTATACTGAGAACCATGCATGACCCACTTCTCTTGCAAGTTGTATGGGAGCTTCTGAACTATGGGATTCACACCTCTAGCAGTGTCAAGGAATGTCAATCCTACCAGATCCCCTTCTGCCTTTGCTACACTCAGCTCCATTAATAAGTCACTTAACTCTCTAAGCTTTGAATAGCCTTTGTTCGCTATCTTAGGAAAATCCTCAATTCTCTTGAATAAGGCGTTTTCTATGACCTCTGGTGCGCCATAAATCTCATCAAGTCTATCCCAGACCCTTTGTAGACCAGCATCTGGATAATTTACATTGATGTCTCTAATCCTTTTAGAGTGTTCGGCGGACTCATTTCCCAGATATGACACCAGGAGATCCAATTTTTGACTATATGTCAGACCTAAGTCTCTGATGGTATTTTGGAAGGAAGCTCGCCAAGCTCTATAATTCTTAGCGTGGTCGCTGAACTTAACAAGTCCCTTGATGACCAGCTCATGTCGTGCAAGGAACCTGGCAAAGTCTATTGTGGCTTGATTGGCACTGGGACCGGCTGGTGTTGTGTTTTAGAGTGAATGTGTGATGCATGGCCATACCTGTTGGAAGTCTCTGGTTTAATCTGGTCTGTATAATAACGTTCTGAAGCAAAAGGCATCTCTCTTAGCAGGGGCCGATTCCTGATTCTCTGTTCTGGAGAGACGTTGTTGTAGCTGGTTTCACTCTGATGTGTATTCTCTAGTTTAATGCAAGGAGACTGATGGTCAACTTTCTGGTGATCCGAATAAGCATGTTGGCTTGGCTTGTCAACAGACTGCTTTGCATTAAGCTGTGGATCTGAGGCGACATCTGACTTGGAATGTTGATAGACGTATTGTGAAGTTCGCTGTTGTGGATCTTGGAATTCAAGTCCTGGATAGACGAGGCTGCGATGACTCTTGGTTTCCTGACGTTGCGTGGCTTCTAGAAATTCTGCTTCTGCTATGGCAGCTGCTGTCTGTTTATCTGCAGCAAGTTTTTCTAGAGTAACTTCAAGCTGTGCTTTCTCCATGTCCAGTTGTGTTTTCTCCATGTCCAGTTGTGCTTTCTCCATCTTTATCTTTGTCTCTTGTTCTGTGAAGCTGGATTTTGCCTTTGCAGCTTCTGCCTTTGCGCGGGCAATAGCTGCGGCTTCTCTGATTGATGTCCTGCTAGAGCCACTTATCTGAGACCTTGTCTTGAGTGAAGATGCTCGATTACTAGACATGTTGCGACTGTTAGGGGACCGCTGCGACATCCGTATGCAGGCTCTGCATGGATAATGGCGGGCTCCGTATAGTCTGATCGTCTTAACTTGTTTTCAGCAGTTATTTCACTATACTGTCCTCATACACGTTAGCACAGTGTGTAATCTGACATGTAGCTAAACCGATTCTGTCTTCAGGAATAGAAACTGTACTGCTTTAAATTCCTATTTTATTAATAGAACAATGACAGGAAAGTGGTGAAACTACAGAATAAAACAGTAGCATTTAGAACATAAGATCCATGGTACATGGCCTAAGACACAGAATTATCTGCTATACATGCGGCACATGGTAATACGATGATAGTAACTAGCTATGCAAAACAAGTAACACATATAAGCCAATATAAATGTCATAAGATAGTATTCTTACTGACTATGCTTGAAAACAGGCTAATATCAGATGATGGTCAGGAACCGAGTGATAATGTTTAGGCTCCTGAGACACATGGTGACTCTTTGCTGAACAGGAAAATACTAACAAAAAGAACCAGGAAGTTCCCACAATGCCCTGGAATTCCCACAATATAGTGAGAAAAATAAGCTGAAGGAAATACATAAATTGGTCAGTAGATGGTGCTGTTACCACATGAATTTCAAGACAGGGAAAAAAGGTGCAATGTCAACTGATAACACACAAACAACTGGACCTATATCTAGGGACAGAACAGCAGCATAGTGCTTGATAATAATGTAGGGGAAATACCAACCAATCAGCAAAGAAATGGTCCCAGTGGGGTGTTGAAGCAGCTGGTTTGAAGTAAAGTAGCAATGCAACGTCTATGGTAAAAACGTTTTTATTACAAAAAGTAAATAAATTATTGATGACATAAAATGTGGGGTATACAAGGAATGAGTTGCGGCAGAGTAACAGAAATTAAAATAACCATAACATTTCAAGGTAGACAATAAAATACATAGCCTGGAACGCGTTTCGACCATTCGGTCTTCTTCAGAGGGTTGTGGCTGAAAGAGATTTAATATTATAAATAGTTGTATACAAAAAGTATTTTTTATCTGTGTCTTCCCTATAGAGTCCACACCCTTTAGGGGGGGGAGGGGGCACAGAACTCCCAAACTCACAGGGAGAAAAGGCACAGAGAATAGTATAGGTGTAGTTTGTTTGAGGAAAAAAGGCTTTTCCTTCTCCCTCCCAAAGTAGTCAAGAAAATCATCATCAACAGCATATATTTACCCAGAAACAGAGTTATGGAACGTCCAGGCAGGGGTCCGATGCGACTATGGGATGCAGAGGTCCGAAACTGACGATACTCCCGGTCACAGTCCCCCAGTGTCGCCTTTCCCCAAGATGACCATCCAAGGGTGGCCTTATGCCACTTACAGAGAAGCACCTGACAAAAATGGCAGCACCCAGGTAGGCCAGAGGGGTGGGGGAGAAAGAATTGAGATGGCAAGGAACAAATCCTAAAAATAAGTAAAGTAATTAATACCAAAGGAGGCCAATCCGTTGGGTATAGTTAAGTAGAAATCTTCGAAGGATGGGACAATAAGGGTCCAGGTAATGGGGGTAGGATGGAGGCAAGCAGAGGTGGGTGGGGCTTATGGGGGGTGTGGAGAAAGTGAAAGGGGTGAAGGGGAAGAAGGAAAGATGGAAAAGGGAAAGGGGAATGGGCTAGAAAAAAAATAAAAAAAAGTGAAAAGAAAAGGAAAGTGGGGGGGCCGTAGTAGGTGTGTAAAAAAAGGGGAAGGATGGTGAGGAACAAGGAATAGGTGAAGGTGAATTGATGTAAATGAGGAAAAGTGTGAAAGGTGCGAGTAGTGATGGTGAGGGGGGGGGGGAGATGGGCGAAAAAAAGGGGGTGAGAAAAATGAGGGAGAAAAGAAGGGGGACCACAGTTAATGTGTGGAAAGGGGGCTGGTAAAAGACAAAGGATGGGGTGAAAAAAGTGATAATAAAGGTGTAAGGGGGTGAAGGGGAGGAGTAATTGCAGATGAAGGGGAAGGGATGAGGAAGGGAAGAAGGAGGGGAGAAAGAGGGGAAAACGAGAGAAGAAACAATAAATGGGTATAGGCATGGGAGTGGGAAGGAGAATGAAAGGAGAAGAAAGGGAAAGTTAGAAGGTGTGAAAAGCACCAAGGTGAAGAAGTGAAAAATGAGGAACAAGGGAGAAAGGGAAGGGGAAGGGAAAGGGGGGTGGTGATTGAGACAATGAGGGGTATTAAGATGGAGGAAAGGCAGAGGAAGTAAGGGGTGGGAGGTGACGGGGCTGGGGTCAAGTGTAAATGAAGGGTGGGGGGTGGGAAGTGGGAAGTGGCGGAGCAGGGGTCAGGTGTGAATGAAAGAGTAGGGGGAAAGATTAAAAAGATGAAAAAGAAATAGGAATAAGGGGTGTGGGAAGTGCAAAAATAGTGAACATCATTAAGGGAGTGAACAGAAGAGTGAAAAAGGACCTTGAGGATGAACTAACAATGTGCCAGTGAGGGAAAGACAAAAGAAGGAAGAATGGGGGACCAGTGAGGGAGGGAGGTGAAGGGTAACTGAAATCCAATGTGGATAACAATTGGAAGTGCTGAGGGAAGTTGTGTTGTGAAGGGACTGGGAAAGAAAAGCCTGAGTTACCTCCAATGTTTGAGGTCTGGATATGGTGAAGTATAGCAATATGTTCTCCACCTTTACAGTAATGTTGGAGGTGAGGTGCTATCTATATATGGAGAGAATATTTGTAATGGAAACATTTTAGTAGGGTGTAATTACCAGTTAGATAAAGAGAAGTAATACAGGTAAAATGATTTACCAGCGCACTGGACACTATCACTCATAGAGATGCCGCACGCTTCTCTGAGTGCATGCGATCGAACGCGGAAATAAATACCGCCAGCGATCCCAGGATTGGTCCAGCTAACCCCACATGAGGTGAGAGGGGACGAGGTATGTCTCCCTCATATCACCTGATGACCTGCCGGTGCCTGACAATCGTCTCGGTGGTTCTTCCGGCGTGGGCGAGGTTCAACAGAAGCAGACGCTGCCGTCGCTTCCGCATGGCACATCGTAACGTGCGGCGTCACTGCGGGCGCCGGACGGCGCTCACGCAGTGACGTCACAGCGTCTCAGAAGCGATCGCTCACGCCGCCAGCAGGGAGGGGTTCGCATCCACTAGGGCAGCAGCGCCGCCCTGTGGATACTAAGCACACAGCGCCGAGGACGAGTGTTTCTCCCGCCCTGCTGGGAAGTGGCAGGGGGCGAACCCAAGGACAGAAATAAAGGGAAGGCAGCCAGGGGATGGAGGGGGAGGTAGCAGCTGGGGGACCCACATCCCAGAGCGCATCAGAGACTCCGCTGGAAAGGAGGACATAACAGAATATAGCATATATTAATAAATGTTAGTTAATAAAAGAAAAAGAGCAAGGTGGATAGCAATGTTTCCCCAATCGATTGACCAAAACTCACAATCCCGTTAATAGTATAAAAGAAAAGAGCAAAGAACATATAAGGTTGAGGAAAATCCTCTTCCAAATATAGGGATTTTTACGTGAGATGTCAATCGTTGTATTAAGGTAAGCACACCAAAGACAAGAATTGTAAATATATCAAAAAGCGTTTAATTTACATATAAAAAAGTTATACATATAAAATAATTTCATTAAAGGTTGACCACAATAGTTACAGAAAACAGAGAAAAAAGTAAGTTATGCAGGTTGCCGACTAGTTTCACATTCTTATGTTTCATCAGGGCTTTGCAACTTTAGTCTTTCTGAGTTTTAGTGGTCTGTGTGTGACATAAAAATGCCATTAGTACAACATAAAATAGTACAACATATTCCATTATTAATTTTCTACATTAAAGATAGAACAAAATAAAGCAAAATATCTGTGTGCTTACCAATCCCATCAGTCACTGTGACAGGACAACTTATCAAGACGCCTTTCAGAGAAAATCCGGTAGCGCAAATGGCAATGAGGATGGACACAGGCCGGTGGAAGTCAGATCCAACCTGCTGTAAGCCATTTCTTGAGTAGCCCTATATACTATCTTTTGTCTGTACCTTGAATAATTTGCAGAATCAACTTTATTGCGGGTTGGATATCTCATCACCTTAATGATGGGATTGGTAAGCACACAGATATTTTGCTTTATTTTGTTCTATCTTTAATGTAGAAAATTAATAATGGATTATGTTGTACTATTTTATGTTGTACTAATGGCATTTTTATGTCACACACAGACCACTAAAACTCAGAAAGACTAAAGTTGCAAAGCCCTGATGAAACATAAGAATGTGAAACTAGTCGGCAACCTGCATAACTTACTTTTTTCTCTGTTCTCTGTAACTATTGTGGTCAACCTTTAATGAAATTATTTTATATGTATAACTTTTTTATATGTAAATTAAACGCTTTTTGATATATTTACAATTCTTGTCTTTGGTGTGCTTACCTTAATACAACGATTGACATCTCACGTAAAAATCCCTATATTTGGAAGAGGATTTTCCTCAACCTTATATGTTCTTTGCTCTTTTCTTTAATAAATGTTATTTAAATCATGTAACAACAAATTAGTTCCTTGCATCCAATTATGACAGTTGTAGCCATATTCACCAATCGTGATATATCAATTTATGTAAAAAAAATAAAAAATGTAATGCATCACAAAACAACAACATAGTATTTGTCTAAAAAGGCATGTATATATACTTGAACAATGATAGATACATAAAATTCCAATGAGCATGGATCAAGTTAGGAAAAGCGTATGTACGTCTATTGAGGGAAAAGAAGGGGTGCCCGCCCGCCCGCAAACAGCAATAAAAAGAGTAAATTATTTCTATCCAGTGGGGGGGGGGCAGATATATCATAGACTAGATAGTGGGGGGCATAGAGAGGGAAAGACTTTACAATGGATGTATGGGCTATTGTGTCTTTCCTGAGACAAAGCCTTTAAGAAATGGGGCAAAGGAGCAGGATTCGTTTAGACCGGGGTACATAGTGGCCCGTATTCTAAAGATCCATCTCTGCTCTTGCTGTAAAAGTATTTTATTCCAATCGCCGCCTCTATTAGGGATATGAATCCGATAGAGGGCGGCGAAGGACACTTTGGGTACGGTGTAGTGGTGTTGTAGTGCTGCATGTCTTCCAACAGGGAGGTGGAGATTTCCAATTTTCATGCTATATACATGTTTGGAAATTCTCCACCAGAATTCCTGCTTAGTCTTTCCCACATAGTAGGCCCCGCATTCACATTCCATGAAATATACCACACCTTTGGTTTGGCAGTTGGATTTTTATAACCTTGTTGATCAAGCCTTTACCTCTCAAACCATTCCCCGTAATACATATGAATTCATTCGTACTCAAACCCGAAAACTGCAACCTTCTACAGTCTCCCGAAAATACACAAAGAACAAAATCCTCCACCTGGACGGCCAATTGTTTCCGGAAATGGCTCCATTTCCGAAAACTTAAGCCGCCTAGTCGATACGTATCTTCAACCGTATGTTAATGCTTTACCCTCTTTTGTAAAGGATACCATCCGTTTACTAAAAACTATCGACCACACTATCATCTCTGACAACTCTCTACTAGTTGCCATTGATTTGGAGGCTCTATACAGCAGTATACCCCACATCAAGGGATTAGAGACCATACGACGATGTCTGACCAAAGGTCAGCTACATGACCATACCCTTGATGAGTTCTTGATGGACTCCCTACGGTATATACTTTTTCACAATTACTTTTGTTTCAATGGCTCCCACTTCCTCCAGGTACAGGGCGTAGCGATGGGGACATGTTGTGCCCCATCCTACTCCAATCTGTACCTGGGGGAGTGGGAGCTATCCCTCCCAGATGACGGGAGTCTCGTCGGCTACCTGCGCCACATCAAACTGTGGCGCAGGTACATCGACAACGTCCTGGTCATCTGGGAGGGACCCGAGAGTTCCCTGCTGGAATTCTTCAATTTTCTAAACTGCAATCAATACAATCTAAAATTTACCATGAGTTACGACAAATGTACTATTACTTTTTTGGATGTAAAAATATTTGTGGGTCCACAAGGTCAACTATGTAGTACCCTGTTCCGCAAAAGTACAGCGTAAAACACGGTCCTACACATGAATATTTTCCACCCAATTTCGCTTAAAAACTCCATTCCTTATGGACAGTATTTGCGCCTCCGTCGCAACTGTTCCAACGACATCCTTTACCTTGAAGAAGCTGAAAGACTTCGAGACAGACTTTCTGCAAGAGGCTACAGCTATTCCTGTTTACGCAAAGCCTTCAATAAAGCCAATACAAACTCTAGACAAGCATTGCTATATTCTAAAAAATCCCCCTCAAATTCCAATCCTCAGACCACCAGGATAATCCTAGGTTTTTCATGAAAATACAAGGAGATTAGACAGATCTTTCAAAATAATTGGAGCATCTTAACAGATGACCCACGGCTGAACAACTTTATATCTGAATATCCATCTATCACCTATAAAAGGGCTACATCGATCAAAGATCGACTGGTCCAGAGCGAATACACCAATGCCTCCATGAGAGGAGCTCATTGTACAACTTTTGGCACTTTCCCCTGCGGACATTGTTCGTATTGCCCACTCATGAGGAGAGAGAAGACCTTCCCACTACCTAACGGTAACACATTGAAACCACTACACTTTACCAACTGCCAAACCAAAGGAGTGGTATATTTCATGGAATGTGAATGCGGGGCCTACTATGTGGGAAAGACTAAGCAGGAATTCTGGCGGAGAATTTCCAAACATGTATATAGCATGAAAATTGGAAATCTCCACCATCACTGTTGGAAGACATGCAGCACTACAACACCACTACACCGTACCCAAAGTGTCCTTCGCCGCCCTCTATCGGATTCATATCCCTAATAGAGGCGGCGATTGGAATAAAATACTTTTACAGCAAGAGCAGAGATGGATCTTTAGAATACGGGCCACTATGTACCCCGGTCTAAACGTATCCTGCTCCTTTGCCCCATTTCTTAAAGGCTTTGTCTCAGGAAAGACACAATAGCCCATACATCCATTGTAAAGTCTTTCCCTCTCTATGCCCCCCACTATCTAGTCTATGATATATCTGCCCCCCCACTGGATAGAAATAATTTACTCTTTTTATTGCTGTTTGCGGGCGGGCGGGCACCCCTTCTTTTCCCTCAATAGACGTACATACGCTTTTCCTAACTTGATCCATGCTCATTGGAATTTTATGTATCTATCATTGTTCAAGTATATATACATGCCTGTTTAGACAAATACTATGTTGTTGTTTTGTGATGCATTAAATTTTTTTATTTTTTTTTACATAAATTGATATATCACGATTGGTGAATATGGCTACAACTGTCATAATTGGATGCAAGGAACTAATTTGTTGTTACATGATTTAACTAACATTTATTAATATATCAGAAAAGCATTCAAAGTCCAAAATAAATCATTTAAGAGAAAAATGCAAAACAGCGCTAAGTATGGATATAAGTGTCCAACTCCACCATAAAGTAGGCAAAAGGATGGAAAATCTTGATATAGCCACAGTCTGTGTGTTTATCCCAAAAAATAGTGTCAGATACAGAGAAAGGAAGCGTGCACCAGCCTGCCCACTCTCAATCCACCACGTGTAGGAATCAAAGTCCCCGCAGGGGTTCAAACTCACCGAACAGACAATAATATCAGGCACTTCATATATAATCGGTCACTGATCGAATTTCCATCCAATGGGGATCACTTGCATGGAGTTAACCTCATAAAGGTGGGATATTGGAACAAACAGAGGAAACAAATATAGTGTAACTCAGTTTATTAAAAAGCCCCTTTCCAGCAAGTATCCCAAAAAAGTCCTACGTACAAGAAAAACATTAACAATGGACAATGTATGTATCACATCACCGGTCAGGCGTCCTCAACGCGATCACCGAAAGGTTTCCCAGCAGATCAACTCTTCCTGGTTCCTGCAGTGTGGCGTGGATAACATAACATACCAGGCGTAGCATGCAGCTATCACTCTGACTAGTTTCGTCAGTAAATGACTTCAACGGAGAGTCTCCGTTGAAGTCATTTACTGACGAAACTAGTCAGAGTGATAGCTGCATGCTACGCCTGGTATGTTATGTTATCCACGCCACACTGCAGGAACCAGGAAGAGTTGATCTGCTGGGAAACCTTTCGGTGATCGCGTTGAGGACGCCTGACCGGTGATGTGATACATACATTGTCCATTGTTAATGTTTTTCTTGTACGTAGGACTTTTTTGGGATACTTGCTGGAAAGGGGCTTTTTAATAAACTGAGTTACACTATATTTGTTTCCTCTGTTTGTTCCAATATCCCACCTTTATGAGGTTAACTCCATGCAAGTGATCCCCATTGGATGGAAATTCGATCAGTGACCGATTATATATGAAGTGCCTGATATTATTGTCTGTTCGGTGAGTTTGAACCCCTGCGGGGACTTTGATTCCTACACGTGGTGGATTGAGAGTGGGCAGGCTGGTGCACGCTTCTTTCTCTGTATCTGACACTATTTTTTGGGATAAACACACAGACTGTGGCTATATCAAGATTTTCCATCCTTTTGCCTACTTTATGGTGGAGTTGGACACTTATATCCATACTTAGCGCTGTTTTGCATTTTTCTCTTAAATGATTTATTTTGGACTTTGAATGCTTTTCTGTTATTTTATGACACACCATTTTTACAGCTGCTTCTATTCATACACACCTATATATTTCAATTTGGAGATATTTAGTGTGTTTCATATATTTTTATTTTTATTTTTTCCTTTTTTAAAGGTATTGTCTGTTGGGCGCTGAGGAGTGTATTATAGGCCTTGTAAATACACTGTTTTGCTATTTATTAATATATGCTATATTCTGTTATGTCCTCCTTTCCAGCAGAGTCTCTGATGCGCTCTGGGATGTGGGTCCCCCAGCTGCTACCTCCCCCTCCATCCCCTGGCCGCCTTCCCTTTATTTCTGTCCTTGGGTTCACCCCCTGCCACTTCCCAGCAGGGCGGGAGAAACACGCGTCCTCGGCGCTGTGTGCTTAGTATCCACAGGGCGGCGCTGCTGCCCTAGTGGATGCGAACCCCTCCCTGCTGGCGGCGTGAGCGATCGCTTCCGAGACGCTGTGACGTCACTGCGTGAGCGCCGTCCGGCGCCCGCAGTGACGCCGCACGTTACGATGCGCCATGCGGAAGCGACGGCAGCGTAGGCTTCTGTTGAACCTCGCCCACGCCGGAAGAACCACCGAGACGATTGTCAGGCCCCCGGCAGGTCATCAGGTGATATGAGGGAGACATACCTCGTCCCCTCTCACCTCATGTGGGGTTAGCTGGACCAATCCTGGGATCGCTGGCGGTATTTATTTCCGCATCCGGTCGCATGCACTCAGAGAAGCGTGCGGCATCTCTATAAGTGATAGTGTCCAGTGCGCTGGTAAGTCATTTTACCTGTATTACTTCTCTTTATCTAACTGGTAATTACACCCTACTAAAATGTTTCCATTACAAATATTCTCTCCATATATAGATAGCACCTCACCTCCAACATTACTGTAAAGGTGGAGAACATATTGCTATACTCCACCATATCCAGACCTCAAACATTGGAGGTAACTCAGGCTTTTCTTTCCCAGTCCCTTCACAACACAACTTCCCTCAGCACTTCCAATTGTTATCCACATTGGATTTCAGTTACCCTTCACCTCCCTCCCTCACTGGTCCCCCATTCTTCCTTCTTTTGTCTTTCCCTCACTGGCACATTGTTAGTTCATCCTCAAGGTCCTTTTTCACTCTTCTGTTCACTCCCTTAATGATGTTCACTATTTTTGCACTTCCCACACCCCTTATTCCTATTTCTTTTTCATCTTTTTAATCTTTCCCCCTACTCTTTCATTCACACCTGACCCCTGCTCCGCCACTTCCCACTTCCCACCCCCCACCCTTTCATTTACACTTGACCCCAGCCCCGTCACCTCCCACCCCTTACTTCCTCTGCCTTTCCTCCATCTTAATACCCCTCATTGTCTCAATCACCACCCCCCTTTCCCTTCCCCTTCCCTTTCTTCCTTGTTCCTCATTT
The DNA here is from genome assembly GCA_029574335.1 of Rana kukunoris. Taxonomy (NCBI): domain Eukaryota; kingdom Metazoa; phylum Chordata; class Amphibia; order Anura; family Ranidae; genus Rana; species Rana kukunoris. The sequence continues at coordinate 75,282,396 of CM056052.1, forward strand.
TTCACTTCTTCACCTTGGTGCTTTTCACACCTTCTCACTTTCCCTTTCTTCTCCTTTCATTCTCCTTCCCACTCCCATGCCTATACCCATTTATTGTTTCTTCTCTCGTTTTCCCCTCTTTCTCCCCTCCTTCTTCCCTTCCTCATCCCTTCCCCTTCATCTGCAATTACTCCTCCCCTTCACCCCCTTACACCTTTATTATCACTTTTTTCACCCCATCCTTTGTCTTTTACCAGCCCCCTTTCCACACATTAACTGTGGTCCCCCTTCTTTTCTCCCTCATTTTTCTCACCCCCCTTTTTTTCGCCCATCTCCCCCCCCCCCTCACCATCACTACTCGCACCTTTCACACTTTTCCTCATTTACATCAATTCACCTTCACCTATTCCTTGTTCCTCACCATTCTTCCCCTTTTTTTACACACCTACTACGGTCCCCCCACTTTCCTTTTCTTTTCACTTTTTTTATTTTTTTTCTAGCCCATGCCCCTTTCCCTTTTCCATCTTTCCTTCTTCCCCTTCACCCCTTTCACTTTCTCCACACCCCCCATAAGCCCCACCCACCTCTGCTTGCCTCCATCTTAACCCCTTTACCTGGACCCTTATTGTCCCATCCTTCGAAGATTTCTACTTAACTATACCCAACGGATTGGCCTCCTTTGGTATTAATTACTTTACTTATTTTTAGGATTTGTTCCTTGCCATCTCAATTCTTTCTCCCCCACCCCTCTGGCCTACCCGGGTGCTGCCATTTTTGTCAGGTGCTTCTCCGTAAGTGGCGTAAGGCCACCCTTGGATGGTCATCTTGGGGAAAGGCGACACTGGGGGACTGTGACCGGGAGTATCGTGAGTTTCGGACCTCTGCATCCAATAGTCGCATCGGACCCCTGCCTGGACGTTCCATAACTCTGTTTCTGGGTAAATATATGCTGTTGATGATGATTTTCTTGACTACTTTGGGAGGGAGAAGGAAAAGCCTTTTTTCCCTCAAACAAACTACACCTATACTATTCTCTGTGCCTTTTCTCCCTGTGAGTTTGGGAGTTCTGTGCCCCCTCCCCCCCCCTAAAGGGTGTGGACTCTATAGGGAAGACACAGATAAAAAATACTTTTTGTATACACTTATTTTTACAATTAAATCTCTTTCAGCCACAACCCTCTGAAGAAGACCGAATGGTCGAAACGCGTTAGGATTTACACACCTGCCTGCCATATTCCAGGCTATGTATTTTATTGTCTACCTTGAAATGTTATGGTTATTTCAATTTCTGTTACTCTGCCGCAACTCATTCCTTGTATACCCCACATTTTATGTCATCAATAATTTATTTACTTTTTGTAATAAAAACGTTTTTACCATAGACATTGCATTGCTACTTTACTTCACACCAGCTGCTTCAAAGCCCCACTGGGACCATTTCTTTGCTTATATACCGGGGTGTGCAGCCAATTCTCTCCGCCTATTAGGTTTGTCTCTTTTTTTCAAATACCAACCAATCAGAAGCCCTGGGGCCTTGCCCAAAATAAACAGCAAGAACTGCCCAGACATGTAGGTGTAAATGAGGGCTTCATCTTCTTATACATTCTAGGACAGTTCATATATACAGTAAAACCTTGGATTGAGAACATCATTTGTAATTTGTACAGTATAGCAAAACAAATTTCCCCATAAGAAATAAGTCCATATAGTCCATATAAACAGATTAAACCAATGTGATAGATTGTGTAACAATACAATGTCCATCCACAAATAGAAGCCTCCACAAAATAATTAGAAGCAATATTCAGCTGAAGCTACAGAGTATAAAAGAGAAGAGAGGCACCTCTAAGTGTAGCAATATGGTTACATTTAATGAAGGTACAGTACAACATTTAGCAACTCACATGGTTGATGATTAAAAGATCTAAGTATGTGGGCATCCAGGGTGAAGCTGTCAACATAGACCATCCCCCGCACCGCCGTCTCCCACTCCCACTTAATACTACACTGCAGTAAGGATGAGCTCCAGGGTGTTTGCATTGTACACGTGCAGAGTCCGCCAGGAAGTCTGCACGGCGCTGCGCTAATCACAGCCAGGGAGACATTTCCCGATCTCTGAAGCCGAGCATCGTGACAATGTCTCCCTGGCTGTGATTAGCGCAGTGCCGTGTAGACTTCCTGGCGGACTCTGCATGTGTACCATGCAAACACGCTGTAGCTCATCCTTACTCTTCAGTAGAGCGATCTGAAAGCAAGGCTTGAACGGCTCGTGGAGCGCGTCTTGCAAAACGCTTTCAAACCAAGGCTTTACTGTACTATGTTAGCTTTTGGGACAGAATGTTATATTTCTGCACAGGCTAAAGTGTATCTAAACCCAAAACAAAAAAAAAACTATATTATATACTATATATACTAGAAATTGGTAGTTTAAAAAAGAAGTTTCTTAATTTCTGCTTTTGAAAACTTCAAAAGCCAGTATAGAGGAATAATAGTGGTAAAAAAAAAGCTTATGTGGGTGTAACAATTTTTTTTGTATATTTCTCCTTTAAAGCGGAGTTCCAGCCTTTTAGTATTTATTAACCTCCCTGGCGGTATGATTCTTTCTGATATTAGGTGCTGAAAGCGGTATCATTATTTGCAAGGAAATTTGGCGTTTTATAGTGTAGGCCTGTATTTTCTTAGGAATAACTCACCTAAATCTGACCAAACAAGAGTGTAGTAGGCATCCTGGGTATGAATTAAAAAAAAAAATATATATATATAAATTATAATATAATAAATAGTTATAAATAATTATAACAAATAATAATATAATTATAATAAAAATTATTCAATAATGTAATCAAATCAAAGTCACTAAAATGTGCTTAGTTGCAGAATTGTCGCTGTCATTATTTTTATTTTTTTATGTAGAATTTCCCCACAAATCGCTATCGCTCAATTCTGCAAGTGATTCTAATTTATTATCGCTGTTTTATAGCTGATCTAAAACCATTTTTGACATAAAGGGACACTTTTGGTTGCTATGAACAATCTACAGTTTGCATGCAAAAAGAACACTTTTTATTATATAAAAGAACATGTAGTGCACTGGGCAGACCACTAGGGACAAGGGGGGGGGGTGTATTTTTTACATACAGTACTGTAACCTATAAGATTACTGTATACTGTATGTAATGTGTTTGTTTACATTTTTTAAAAAGGGCACCGTTCTCCGCCCCCGTGAGTCGTAACGTCGCAGGGAACGGAGATCGGCGGCACACAGAGGCACTGCACTGTGTGAATCGAGCGAGCACCGGCTCGCTCACACAGCGCGGATGCATAGCTGGATCCAGGGACAAGGTAAGTAAACCTTGCCTATGGATGCTGCGAGGCGAGCCCGAGTCTGACTCGGGGTTACCGATCGCAGCACAGAAATGTAACCCCGAGTCAGACTCGGGAATACCGACAGGGAGGTTTAAAGTCAGCAGCTACAAAAAGTGTAGCTGCTGACTTTTAATAAACAGACACTTACCTGCTCTACGGTCCAGCGCCACCGCCACCTCAAGCTCTGCTCCTTTCCCTCCCTCTTTGGCCAGCGCCTCCATTCATACTGTGGGCACCCGACCGTGACAGCTTTCAGCTGCGCTCTATGAGTGGACAGGCGATCTCCTGGGACCTGTCACATGTCCCTGGAGATCGCCTAAAGGGAAGGGCTGCTTAAGGCCAGAAGAGAAGTCATTGAGGCGGTCCCTGGGTGGAAGGAGGAAGTGAGACAGGAAGTCCCACTCCTACCAAAGCCCCCCCCCCCCCAAAGAAAAATTACATGCCAAATGTGGCATGTAAGGGGGCGAGGAGTGCTTAAAGCGGAAGTTTCACTTTTGGGTGGAACTCCGCTTTAAAGGCGTGTCTCAGGGGGTGTGTCCTATGTCTAAATACTTTTGCTAATAGGTGTCATGACATTCCAATCTCAAAAAGTTTGGAGGTATGCCCAGAAACTTCTAATTTAGTGTATTTACAGATGACCTTTCTCCAGATACAAAGATGTAGAAAAGGGGTTATAGGATTGGGGGCAAGGGAAACAGGTTTGTATCTTATAAGCCTGGAATATAACACTACATCACTGGCCTGAGGAGCCTTGTTAAAGGTAAATTAAAATGTTCTCTGTTGTTCTCCATTTATATTCAAAGCAAACACCAGGGAAGTCCTGACATAATTACAGCACTGTTCTGAGCTGCATGCAGCCTTTCTCTGTGGAATTGGGTTCATCCTCTAAATTAAGAATTATTAGTAATGATCCTCAGCAGGATAATGAAGTTACAGCACAGTGACTCATCTGTGCAACATTTTACAGTGGCTTACATCTTCCTGTTTCAAAGTACCTTTAAAACGTCTGAGCAGAATATGGCTGCAGTGTTTACTATTTGTACCATCTGCCTCCATTTAAGGCTAATCTCTTCATGTCCACAATTACTGCACGTGATATGAGCTGAGCATAAAGTGTATGTAAAACTAAAAATCTTTGAGATTAGGTATAGAATGGTAAGTCCCTTAAATATATTTCTATTTTTGTGTCATGTTGAGGAGATTTCCCCTTATTTCCTCTCCCGGAGACACAACAGGACATAAGAGAAAATGGGGTCAATTCACAAAGAGAAACGTTATTGGTTTTCTTCAGGTGTTAAATTAGCACTCCTTATTTAACGCTAGCAAACATGGTATTCACGAAAGCTATAATCGTTATTTAACATAGTCGTTATGGTTTTCAACTGACTCTTTATCCAAACGTTATGCTAACTACTCAGACGTTATTATTAACATTTGGGACGTTAAAATAACTCTTAAGATCGTTAAATAATGCTGGAGAGATGCATTCTGGGAGCAGAAGGGGAGGAGAACAGCTGCATGTGGAAAAGAGCAGATACAGAGAGAGAGAGAGAGAGAGAGAGAGAGAGACAAGCAATACACATGGAGATTGAGCATGTGATGTGCAAAACTTCTTGTGTGTGTTTTTCTAAAGCCATGTGTATTTCCTCATACAGAGAATAAATCATGGGAGATGATAATCGGAATTTAGCTATCACCTGGGTTTCAGAAAAGTCATCCAAAATAGTATGTGAACGGAATACACGTTTATAAATCTGAACAACATTCTAACATGTTCTTCTTCGCCTCTGGATAATTTTAAGTTCAAATAGAGCACGGTTCTATCTTGCCCAACACTACTAAAAACTTCACTACACTACAAAAATCGCCAAAAGCTTCCTCTAACAACAAAATATCGCCTGGGAAATGTCATAACGCCACCCTGAGGGAGGTGTTAATTTAACGATTGCTTAACGATTGATAACTGTCAAAATTTTTTTTGTGAATTGCACTTCTGTACATATTTAACGATTTGACTCTTTAAAATAACGTTTTGAATCTTTAAAATAACGATAATAAAATAAGGATCCACACCTTAAAATATCGGTTCAGTGTAGGGAAACGTTATTTGATGATTTTTCAAAGCGTTAAATCGTTTAGTGAATTGAACTAGCTTCAATAACGTGCAAAATCGTTAAAATAACACTCGTAATCTGAAAATAAAGCTTTGTGAATTGACCCCAATTTCTGCAAAGCAAAGGGAAAGTCACTGTTGGGGCTCATTCGTGTGGGTGGCCAGGGGACGGTAAAACCAATCAAAGAGCAGGTTTAATGCCCCCTGACCGCTCATTCAAAACAGGGCATTTTTTATTTTTTTTGCAGGGGGGTGGTTCTCTTTAAGGATTTACCCCTTCTTTCAGTCCTGACCACTAGCCAAAGAACAGGATGTGAGGGCAAATCCTGGACAACAGGGACACTTGAAACATCAAGCAGGATGGCCTTCCCCATTCTTTGGCTGGAGTTCCACTTTAACTAGTAGCACAATTATATAATTTGTTATATTTGCGATACAGTCACAACTACAAGGAAAAAGTCATGTATCATTTATTAAAACAGACCAGCCAGCAGAAACTATTTGTCCGATAGGTATGCAAAAGATCTATTTCCATGTGATTTACAAAATGTTCTTCCACATCTCTGCTTATCAAACAGGTGCTGGTCTCTGGGTGTTAAGGTAAACACTAAAGTTTTATGTTGCTCATAGGGCACAATGTTTGTTTTCATGTAAATGGATGTAAATCATACATGACATGAGGAGACAAGCTAAAAGAGGAATGTTTCCACTTATTAACAATTAGTAAAATGGAAAAAAAACACTGCGCTAAACCAAAAAAGGTGGAAATGCTGCTAGTACCAAAAATATAGATACATATATTGGAAGAACTTGGAAGGGAGTGAGGTACAGCGCAAAACCAATATGTGTGAAATTTGTGATAATGATATCAAAATATAAAAAAGTGAACAATCAAAAGCCAATCTGGTTATCACGATTGGTAATGTGAAACATATGTCAAAAATAGTGAAAAATGAATAACAGTAACAAGTGTATAATAATAATTATACCATAAAGTGGTTGAATAAGTACAACAAAGGTATGTGAAACCTGGAATAAAAATGCAACCAAAATAATAAGATAACATGCACATCAAAATAAATAAGTATGAAACGATGAAGAGTCCATAAATGTTCCCAAGTGCATGAAAAAAAAGTATCCGTGTATAAGTGAGCTATGAGAAGTCTTCCAAAAAGATGTTCAAAACTTGGCAACACCTTCCACCAAGGATACACCCGAGTGTCAGAAGTAAAATCTCCTTACCAGACCTTCTGACCACAGCTGCGGTCAGACTGCACACGGGTTGGTTTAGAGTCACCCAAACGACTATGAGCTGGAGCTACCTCAGATCGCAATCAGCCAGAGCGGATGGATATCTCAAATGCAAGAGGAAAACAGAGAGCCCATAGTGCAGCTTTGCAATGCAATTTTTAATAAAAAGAATGCATTGCACTTACAAGAAGGTTCAAACAAATGCACCATATGCGGTCTGCAAACACGAGATCTCGGCGTCCTCTCTGATTCTCTTTCCTGGGTCAGTTCAAAAAACGTGATGACATCAAAAAACGCAGGCCACACCTACATGTTTCGTCATATGTTGACGTCGTCTGGGATTGGCTGCTGCTTCATAGTCATCGCGTGTGCCCTTTTATACTGTTCCGTCGCCATTTTAAGTGAGGGAAAACCAGTAAGGGCAAAAGAGCTGAACGGAAAGGAATCTATTGGAATTGGAAAATAGAGCTATCTTGTGGCCAAAAAGTATATCACATGAGGAAATACAAAAAAATGTCTGTAAAATCAGATGAACTAAACTAGTGGAAAGGGAACTACAAAAAGGACCCCGAGATCATGAATACAGTGTACAATATTATACAAATTAAATATCTAAGCTAAATTTAATACATAGATAAAAAAATTAATAAAACTTTTAAAATAAAGTAGAAGAATTTTGTTATAAAAAAAATATTATTTTCCATAAAAAATATATCTTCCATTAAAAATGTATTAACAATTGCCTATTCAATATACGGTGTGACATGCAAAGTACCAAGAGTTATATGCAGGTATTGATCCCAGCCAATCGGAATTCCCTGTACTATAGTCCAGACAGCGCAAGATGGTTCTAATTGGTTAATATGTGTTACTGCACTAAAAATGTATAATTTTCTCCTTGCATTGTATTACTGAATATGTCTGCACACATGTATTAGGGCACACTTGTAAGCTTGGCTCAGTCGTATGACATCTCTGAAGAGTGGACTGTCCAGAACAGAAGATATTCTGGCTTTTCAACAATCTGGCGCACCCATTGATTTTGTATTCAAATATGCAAATGAGGGAGATACGGCGATTCACAAACGTACTTGCGCCCGACGCTGGCTACGCACGCCGTGCGTAAGTTGTACCCCCGGCGCAAAGTTATTCCTTATAAAGCAGGTGTAACTCAGCAACAGAAGTGCACATGTCAGCTGGAGAGCAGCTGCAGCAGCACCGTTACGGACGAGCTGAGCAACCACACTTGCAGGACAACACATCTGTATGCCAACATGCCAGGGGCAGCCATGGTCATTGCACTACTGTGTCCACAGGCACGTAGGAGGGCACGGGAGAGGATATACCGAACGCGCATGAACGTCTTTGGCATGGGGGAATCGGAGGTGTATCGCATCTTCAGATTCAGCCCTGATGCCATCCTGGAATTAGCCACAGCCCTGCATGATGAAATCACCAGCCAGACACAACGCTCACATGCAGTGCAGCCACTGGTCAAGGCACTGGCAAAACTCCATTTCCTTGCCAGTGGATCTTTCCAACGTACAAGTGGAGTCGTGTCACAATCCACCATGAGCAGATGTGTGCGCCAGGTTGTCTCCACAATCCTCACACGCATGTCCCACCACATCATCAAACCCACCCATGAGCATCTGCGGCAGAAGGCAATGCAGGATTTCTACAGAATTGCCGGATTCCCACGCACCGTCTAGGCCATTAATTGCACACATGTGGCACTATGGCCCCCGTGCCACAGAGCACATATATCGCAATCGTAAGCAGTGGCATTCCATCAATGTACAGGTGATAGCCGATGCCAAATACCTCATATGGCGCGTCCGTGCCAAACACCCAGGGGCCAGCCACGACAGCTACATATACCGTCAAAGCACCATCCCAACAGAACGTGTACAAGGACAGCTGGCTGGTTGGTGAGTGACATGGGAGTCAGGCATGACTGTCCAACCCCATGATGCAGACATCACGAGGGGCACATGCATGGCTAACATCCTCCTGTCTTTTCCCTTCCAGGTGACTCGGCATATGCATTTGGGCCCCATCTCATGACTCCATACTGGAATCCCCAAACCAGAGGAGAGAGAAGATACAATGCTGCACACATACGCACCCGTGCAGTGGTGGAGCGCACATTTGGCATCCTGAAGTCCCGTTTCCGATGCCTGGATAATTGCCTGGATAATTCTGGGGGGCCCTGTTGTATTCCCCAAACTTTGTCAGATCATCGGTGCATGTTGCATGCTGCACAACTACGCCATGAGAAAGGGCCTGGAGATTGACATATGTGATGACCTGACCCCCCAACCACACAGTCCCCCCCTCCCTGAGGCGACCCTATCTGCTGAAGGAACAGCAGTCAGGAGTTGCCTCGTGGAACGTATCTTTGCACGTTAAACACACACATTCATCATGGCACACGGACAATGCACGCATGCACACCACTGTGGTCCCTAGCTCACACACACCACATCCACATCACATTGGTTTAGGGCAATGCGGTTGAGGAAGGAGTTGGTCCGAGCCTGCATCCGCAGCTGGCGGGTGGTGGTGTGCCGCTGGTGGCGCCTTGTCTGCCTCCCCTCCGCCTCGATGGCAGTAGTGTTTGCCTGTACAGCCACTGCCAGGCTCCTCACCTCCGTCACAAGGCCTGATGTTGTGGCTTGCAGCTCCGCAATGCAGGTCACCACAGCAGCGCAGTTCCCACTCACATCCTGCAGGCTGTCACAGATGGAGCTGCTCTGCTCAGCCTGCTGCGTGAGGCACTGCTGCACAGCCAATGTACATGAAGCCTGGTTCTGGGCCGAGGAGGCCAGGCTGTCTGCCACATGGTGCAGGTCACTGGCTAGAGCACCCATATGGCATGTGTGCCGGGCCTGCTCCCTCTGCAGCCCTTCTTGGAGGGCTCCGGGTATACCCCTGGTCTTCCGTAAAGCCTTCCTGGGGGAAGGAGTGGTTTGTGCCCGTCCGGACAGGGTAGACCTGGAGGGGGTTCCCCTGGAGGGGGTAGACCTGATGGGCAGGGAGGTGTCTAAGGGTCCAGGGATGGAGGAATTTGCGCATTTTGCATTCCTCCTGGTGGAGATCCACTGGCTCCTCCACAACGATCTCAAGAGGAGGGGTGTGGGCACTCCCCTCTACCAATACTACCTGGCTTCCCAGGGGGTCAGAATGTGGCACAGGATGTTCCTGGGATGGCGTGGGTCGGACACCAGCATCAGACGGCCCAGCTCCCTCCAGCGCATCTGTGGATGACCCAAAACATTCACATGTTTGTGGACCCACACACTTGTCACATGTTCCCTTCCACCCCCTCACATGCTACACACCAAATGGAGGATAAAACACACTTACCTGTCCTCAAGTCCTGGTCACCGGAGTCAAATCCCTTTATGCCCTCCACCTGCTCCTGCGCCAGACACCTGGCGACGACCTCCTCCTCATTGGTCAACCGCACAGCAGAAGCTGGCCCTCCTCCAGTGCCCCTGGCGTGCCTCCTTATACTGACCAGCTTATCCCTGACCTGCCGTCTCATGTCATTAATTTTCTTATTAATATCGTCAGGGTTCCGGGTCTCATGCCCAATGGCATTCACATCCAGGGTGATCTGCTCCAGGATCTCCCTCTTACGTGCCCTGCTGGTCCTGGCACTGTGGGCACCATAGAGGTACAAATCATATTTGGCTATTGCTGATAAAAGAATAGCCCTCTCCTCATTAGAAAAGTTTCTCTTCCTCCTCTCCTTGCCCACATTTGCAGCTGCCATCGCTCAGTAAAAGTACTTTGCTTCAGGGGGGGGAAACAAACAAATGGATGTACTTTTGCGCCGGATGAGCGTATGGCTGGACGTATTTATGCGCTTGGCGTAAGCTGGTGGGCCGGCGTATCTCAGGAAGTTGCACTGGGGTAGCTGTGAGCATGTGCATAGGGGTGCTAACCGTACGTCTGCGTCACGGCGCATGCGCCGTTCATGTTACGCCGGCCATAAAGCATTGCACCACGCTCGGACCATCATTTGCATAAGGTCACACCCACTTACACTTACGCTGGCTTACGCCGACGCAACATTAGGAGCATTTGCTTTCTGAATTCCATACTTTCCTCTCTGCGTTGCGTCGGCATAGCGGAAAAGAGATATGCTACAGCGGCATATATATGCGCCGATGTATGTGAATCCGTGCCATAGTATGTAAAGAATACACAGTCTGGTGCCAGTTTCCTGAGTGTAGCTGATTTAACCATCCCTGTTGCTGATTTCTGACATTTCTCATCAGCCTCTGCCCACTGTCAGCATCAATGGCTGCTAGCAGCCTGTTAACTTGTCGCAGACAGCATTTTTGACAACCAGTGACTGGTAGGAACGGTAGCGATGGCAAACATGCTGCTCTGCTACACAGTGTACAGAGACAGGCACAGAGACAGGCACTCTTAAATACCTCCAGTTTTCTTATCTAGGAACTGGAGGTAATTCTTGTTTGCATTTGGTGCTGCAATAGCGCCACTTTGTAAACGTGGTGCTATTAAGAACTACTTTGATCTCATTCATGTGCCAGTAAAGCTATTGATCCCCCCCCCCCCCCATCCCCATGAGGGGAATTTACTAATACTGGACCAGCCAGAATCTTCATAGCTTACCTGAACATCATTATTTTCATAGCTTACCTGAACAAACTGAATTTAGCTGCTCAAGATCCTGTCTGCTCCCATTTTTGGAAATTCCCTCCAATGTGTTTTCAGCCCAATAGGAATGAATGGTTGCACTCAGGACCAGGCCAACAAGTACACTTGTGCTTCCATATGTAGGTTGGGTGGAGCCATTCACATTAGTTTTATAGAGTGATGTGGGCTCTGCTATGCATGTGCCCATTGATACTGTAGTGTGATAATGTGGGCATGTTTACATTTGCCATAGATGTGTTTTTATATCCCCCGCCACAAGCTTCAAAGGCGGCTGTATGGAGAATACACATGCTGTAGCCACAATGCTTTGCATTTCAGTGTAGCAAAAAAAAAAAGAAGCGCTGTCACATTTAAGTGAAAGGGGCCACACTCATGCAGCCATTTCCATTATGGTTTAAGCTTTTAGGTATTAAAACAGGCAGTAAGGAGAGAGCATAATAACTGCTCACTGCCTGTCAAACTCCCTTGGAAATGTTATCCACCATAGATTGCTCTTTAGAGGGCTAACATGCATGTGTAAATTAGCCCTTAAAGTAACCCTGTCAGGGGAAAATAATAATCCAAACAGTGTTGCCCTACAACTGAAGAGTGAGGCCTTGTACACACGGCTGAATATATCCGCTGTGAACGGTCCCCGGACCGTTTACAGCGTATATTTACGCCGGGGTGTTTTGATCCGATGGCTGTACACACCATCGGATCAAATTCCCCGCCGGCGGACAGCGTGGTGACGCGGCGGTGACGTTGACGCCGCCACGTCACCGCACCAGGAAGTAAACACTTCCGCGCGCATGCGTCGGATCCATTCACAGGATACGACGCATGTGCGGCAAGATATGTCCGCTGGTTTGCCGTACTAACCAGCGGACATATCTGACGGCCAGCTATCCGGCGGAATTATTTCAAAGCATGCTTTGAAATTTTTCCTCCGGATGAATCCGGCAAAAAGCGTCCGTTTGCCCCTACAGACGAGGGGATTTTTCGGCTGAAATGGTCCGTCGGACCATGTTCAGCGGAAATATCCCCTCGTGTGTACAAGGCCTCAGTATACTGATCTCTCTGGCAGCACCTGCGTCCTGCCTTCCCCCTTCCAGAGCTGCAGCCTTTGTCAGTGACTTTGGCTTTCAACACGTCCTAGAATGTCAGATGCATGTGTTCCCCACCAGATGCTATGGTTCCTTCCTCTGACCCCTACAGCACTGTCCTGTAGTGACACATGGGTTGAAGCAAAGTACCAGTGAGGGATAATGAGCACAGGCATCCGACACTCCTGGAAGAGACAAAAGACGGTAATGGAAGCTGGAACAGAGGCGAGGACACATGGGCCACCAGAGAGGGAGAGGATAAGCTCTTTTGTTGCAGAGGACAATCTAAAATTTGGAGTTGATTTTAAGTCACTTTAACAGGACTAGAGAAGAATTATTGCAAAGTGGACACTTGTTCCAATTATAGCGATGCATAGCACATTATGACATTACCTTGCAGGGTATTTTTTTTTTTTAAATGCTGTGGTTTACTGCTGCTTAAACTGTTGGAAGCATCATCCTTTAACATGCCACAGACTTCTTCTGTATACTTCTGAACCCATTTATAATAGTTCATATCTCAGTACAGTACTGTTTCTTCGAGAAATTAGAAGCTAACTGGCCACAGATTACACAAAGTATAATCAAATACAGATGTGAATCTATGACTTGTACAATCCCCTCTGACTTTACTTATCTTCAAATCACAAGTTTCCAATTTTGCTATCAGCCCCATCTGATAATCTGATTGTCCTATGACCGTGATTCTTGGCTCTCCTCAACACTCAGCCATCCAACTGGAAGCAGACTTTACAGGGCACACACTATTCCAGCTGATTAAATGTTCCTCAGCATTCTCTTTGTAGAACAAGGCCTCTTCGCACATTTAAACAATGGAAGAGGTTGGCGTTTTTGCTTTTTACACAATGTGCTGGCTTCATCACGTGTACTGCTTCATGTGTTCATTCTATCATGCAATAATGTAATTCTACAGGACTTCAGTGAATAATAATAAAAGAAAAATAGAATATTAAGTTGAAAGAGATGTCAGTGATAAAGAACAGAGAAAACAAGACTGGGCAGTGACTGGACTATTTGTAGCTCAATTCATGCTAGGTAAAAGAACTGGCCATACACATAGGATTCACACATAGGATTCACACACAGGATTCACACATAGGATTGTGGTCAAGAATGGATGCATAGGGTTGCCAACTGATTGTAAAAACCAGTCAGGTTGCTAAACAACAGGACTTAATAATAATATAACAGTCCCCAATAACTATCCCCTTTTCGGGGGATTTTGGCCATTAAGGACATTTTAATTTGACAGGGAAGCATTGGGTGCAAACATTACAACCTTCGTTATTTTTCTTTGCATTCCAGGAAGACCTTTAGTGCAGGATGCAAGTATTAGTCCCTGATTTCTCCTCAAAAATAAAACGGACACCTCCTTCAGAGCTAAGCCTTGCCCTCAAGTAGCAAGGTGTTAGAAATGCAGTTCTTACTTTTCACCACTAGATGCCCCACCTTTAGCTCTTTAACCACTTAACGACCGCCACACGCCTATTTACGTCCACAGAAGGGCACATACAGGCAGATGGGCGTATATATACCTCCCTGCCTTCTAGCGGGTCGGGGGTCCGATCGGGACCCCCTCCGCTGCGTGCGGTGGTCGGCTTACCTCCGGGAGCGATCCGACTCGAGGGGGTGGCGGTTCGTTTCTGTCCGCCCCCTCATGATCGCTCCCAGCCAATCCCATGCGCCGCCGCCGTGTCATTTCCTCTGCCTGTAAAATGTAAACATAGGCAGAGGAAGTGATGCAGCTCTCATCTCTGCGGTATTTTTAAACCGCCGAGATGAGAGAAGAGTCACAGTAAGTCCGCACAAACACTACACTGACACCAGTACACATAGGCACATTAACCCCTTGTGATCAACCCCCCACCCCCCTGTCACACTGTCACTGAATGCAGTGATCATATATGTACTGATCACTGCATTTAGTGTCAGTGTGACAGTTAGTGTGACAGGCAGTTAGTGTTAGGTTCAGGGTAGCCCCGTACCCCCCCTAATAAAGTTTTAACCCCTTGATCACCACCCTAGTTAACCCTTTCACCCCCTATTGCCAGCGTCACTAAGCGATCATTTTTTTACCGCTGTATTAGTGTCGCTGTTGCTGCTAGGTAGCTAATTTTTTTTATTGCGATTTTTTTTACTAAAGACATGTGGCTGAATAAAATTTGGCCTAAATGTTTGACTAAAATTTAGTTTATTCAATTTTTCTTATAACAAAAAGTAAAAAATAATTTTTTTTTTCCAAAAATGTCACTCTATTTTTGTTTATAGCGCAAAAAAAAAAATCGCAGAGGCAATCAAATACCATAAAAAGAAAGCTCTATTTATGGGAAGAAAAGGACGCAAATTTTGTTTGGGAGCCACGTCGCACGACCGCGCAATTGTCTGTTAAAGCGACGCAGTGCCGAATTGTAAAAACGCCTCTGGGCATTTAGCAGCATATTGGTCCGGGGGTTAAGTGGTTAATTGGATTTGTTTTTCCAGGCAAGTTCTTCCCATTTGTTCTATCTAAGGGGGTAGCCAGGTGTGGGTCGGACTAGGTGGTTGGTACCCAAGTTGGAAGAATGGCACACAGAGTCCATAGGAAGGTTGCACAATATTATTTGGTTAGGCTGAAGGTAGACAAATAAAAAGTGGAGCAACAATCGCAATCACCAGCACTAGTAATGTGTGTGCAGTAACAGCAGCAAAGTACTTAGCATAACAGTTTCAAACAGTATGGTATCGGCGACACAAAAGCACTGGCAACACAGGTGAATAGGTTCTTAGCCATGTTAGTGGCACAATGGCAAGTTTCCAGCAGCAAGGCTTTCACTTTGGTAAGGTGTACGTTATTGAAGCAGCATCTGTATAGGGAAGGGGTGTCAAACTCAATTTCATCGAGGGCCGCATCAGCATTACGATTGCCCCCAAAAGGGCCGGTTGTATCTGTAAGGTTAGAAGTCCAGCGCATCCCCTCCCCTTACATTAGATGTTAAATGCCACCCCACCATCAGACATTGAGTCCCCCACTCTCCCTTAAATCACAGTGTACCCCCCTTTCCTTAAGCTGCTGCTGGGAAGAAGCTGGATGCATTGCTTGAAAGCAGAAAGTAAGGGTCTTGAGGACCAGAAGAGGGCGAGGGCCACATGAAATGGCTTGGAGGGCCGGATTCGGCCCGCAGGCCTTGTGTTTGACACCCCTGGTATAGGGGGTGGCTGTTAGGCAGGGTGGCAGTGCAAGTGAAGGCTCGGCACTCAAATACTTAGGATTTGGATTCACAGCCAAACTTAGGGACATCTACCAAACTCATTTTCAACCCCTACTAAACAACATACAACATGATTTGAACAGGTAGACGTTTAAACTCTTCTCTTGGTTTGGTAGGGCAGCCATACTTAAAATTACAATATTGCCTATTACCGTATATTATCTCCACACTTTACCAGCTTCACCCCCCCCCACAATGTTTTTAAGCAACTTTATTCCATTGTTCGCAACTTCATATGGATGGGACGAAAACACATATTAGTCTTAACATTCTCAATAAGCCCAAAGAATGTGATGGTTTAGGCCATCCAGATTTTAAACTCTATCACTATGCTGAACACTTAAAGAAAATCCTTGACTGGAATTGTCATGGTAAAAACAAAGATTGGGTCTCCTTGGAAGAAATTTGATAACCCTACCCCTAAAATTCCTTCCATGGATCCCCTGAGCAAAGATTCCCCGCAACATACCATAACACCCTCTAGCAGGGGATGACATTGGGAGTGTTTCATAGGGTGACATTTCCTCTACCCACAGCCCACTCACTCCTTTTGTTCATAATCCCGCCTTCCCTCCCGGTATGGGTTCTCAATCTACTACACTAATTAACAGACACTAAACTCTCTTAATGGCATACTTTACGAAAGGCAAATCCACTTTGCACTACAAGTGCACTTGTAAGTGCACTGAAAGTACACTTGGAAGTACAGTCGCTGTAGATCTGAGGGGAAGATCTGAAATGAGTGGAAGCTCTGCTGATTTTATCATCTAATCATGTGCAATCTAAAATGCTATTTTCCTAGCATGTCCCCCTCAGATCTACAGCGACTGCACATCCAAGTGCACTTTCAGTGCACTTTTAAGTGCACTTGGAGCGCAAAGCGGATTTGCCTTTAGTGAATAACCCCCACTGTGTTTCTAAGAATTCCTTTTAATTTTTTGACTCTGCCAGCAGAATTGGGTTTTCAACAACACCTTTCCTTTTGGACCTACCGCCACGTCCCCCAATAAACCTAAGCTTCATAAGCCTATGTCTCCTTTCAAATGCATTTGCCTTTCGGGTAACCCTGTGGCTAAAACTACTTTGCTCATGTACTCCTGGCTTCAAGGGGCGAGACATGACGAAAATGGTGGAACCCAAGCACAGTGGGAAAAAGCACTCCAAGTCAGCCTCTCTGGCGAGCAATGGAAACAAGCCTCTGTCTTCGCTCACAAATGCTTGATCGGCACCAAACTACAAGAAATTACCTACAAATTATTGACTGAATAATACTCCCCCCTATCTGTTGCATACTGCAAACTGCTCCATAAAAAGCTATAGAAGGTCTTTAACTAGATATCTTTTAAATGATGCAAACATTTTGAATTCCACAGACATTGAAAAAAACAACACACCTCTAATATTACCGAATGGTTACATACAGTAAGTTTGAAGAAATCTATGATATGGAAGAAACTAGACATGTGCATTAGTTTTCGTTAGAATGCATTTTCGTCCAAAAATCTGTTTTTTCATTATCGTTTTAACAAAGGATAAATAAGTGCAAGAAACTAAAACTGAAAGATCCAACATAAAACATGCTTTATTTTCGTTTTCGTTGCGGTAAAAATTCGATATAGAGAGATTCGACATTATAGGGAAAAGATTCGACATCATAGAGAAAACATTCGACATTATAGAGAAAACATCCGACACTTCCGACGTTCCGTTGAATATTTTTTTGACCATTCGACAGAAACCAAGTATTATTGGATTTTCGGACGAAAGCTATTCCCCAACGAAAAACAAAATAAATCAAAACGATTTTCGGGAGTAACTAAATAAATGTATTTTCGAAAACGAAACAAAATATTCTAGTCTGCACATGTCTAGAAGAAACGGTAGCCATTGCCAGGGAGTCTATGGAGAAATTCCATAAAATGTGGTCACCTTGGCTGGTATTCCGTTACTCTGAACAACATATACAGTTAGACACAGGTTGAAACTCCAACATTTGTTTATCTTCCCAAATGTTATGTTTAAAATGTATAAGAATGTTTCTACGATTCCTTCATTATGTATTGCCTCCTTTGTTTTAATAAACATTTTATTGTACTAGAAAAAGGAAAATAAGAAAAACAGTGCAAGTTCTATGTCACAGCACTGGAGACTTGGGAAATGGCAGAGAAGACAGCAGGGTCCCTAATTTGTTCCTCTTTATCGAGAACCTTTGCCTAGGGCTACTATGTTGGCCCTACCCAGTGTGGTATCTGTCCCTACCTGTCCCTACTTTAGCCACTTTGCAAAAGCACCAACTACAGTGGGCACTGGTATTTATAAGCATTGCCCACACTAAAGATGGTCGCTGATGTCATCCAGTGTTGCAACATCTAATCAGACCACTGCTTCCCTGGTGACAACAATATTGCTCTCATCCTCCACTCAGCCTGTACAGTGGTCAGCAACACAGCGCCACCTACAGAGGAAAGGATATATGAGCCCTGTTTTGCCATCACTACACCCTATTAAGATTCTACTTTATATCATCCAAGGGGACCTGTTTAAAAAGTCACTGTGTATGTAACGGAATTCATCTTGATATCAACTTCTTATGATCCCCTGTAAAGCAGAACTCAATATAAAAAAGGGAGGGACAGCACTATGGGAAAAGCAGGTGCTGCTTGCGCATGAGCTGACAAGGAACATGTTTACAGGAGCAGAAAACGATTGATGATCTGATCAATGTGCTACTGCTCTCTCATTGTCCTAAAATTGGGGGCAGGGCAGTGACCAAGGTGTACTGCTTAACTTAAGTAGAGAAAATTCAGGTTATTAGGCTGGAAGGCAGGGGGAGTTTTGTTGGGGTCCCCTTAAGGGTTACCCCTCCCTCTGGTGGAGTGCCTTACAAGTATCCCAATATAAGGGGGTGGATCTGGAGGTTATTTTAGCATTAAAGACTGAAAAAGGTGGAGAATGGATCTTGCAGAGGAAGATGGGTAGAGCCTTTGTGTGTGCCCTAGTTCTCCCCATTAGAAGATAAAAAAAGCTAAGGAGCTTACAGCCCTATGAGTAAGTGAGGCAGGATAGGATACATGCCCTATACTTGGCATAGTCAGTAGGATTGGCTGTTGGGACTTTGCAAGGCATGCCTCAGGCCAAGGAATCACATGGGAGGGGGGCCTCCAGTCAGTAGTGGTTATCTGATTTGTAGCTGAGTTAAAAGAAAGTGGGACCATAAACCATAATGTTTTGAAAAGAGAGGAGCGCAACACTTGGAGACGCCATTTTGCATCAAGCACCTGTGAGGCTGTGCCGGTCGCAATGAAGAGGGCTGGTGTTGCATTTTCCAAGCTGCATGCTGGTCTTCGGTTCTGGCCAGCAGAGTGGAGTTCTTCTTCTGCTCTGCGTACATGTCAGACTGGATTTGATGAGCTGAAGCGTTGGGTGAGATGCTTGGGATGTAGGACCCTGCTTTTATTGATGCCATCCAATATGTCTCTGGCACTCAAACTGAAGACAGTGTTACTTTAGCGTACCAAGCAGCTGAATTAATGCTGTCTGCAACTGTATGTATTTAAATGTGTATTCAACTGTTTGCTTGCAGTACAGCTTTAAGCACCTTGATGTTATATTTTGACATTTTGAGCAGTACACAGTACTATACCGTACATCTCTAAAAGAAAAAAATATATACTTACAGAAACATTTTTAAAAAAAGTCATATTTTATAAAGAACATGTAAATGTTTTTTTTAATGAGATTATCAGTCTTCTTTCATTCTTCTAAATATTCTAAATTGAGAACAAATAAAATCTGATTAGTTGCTAGGGGTCACTACAACTTTTCTATTTTCTCTTTGCATGTCTATTAAACAACCATAATATTAATTTTGTTTATCAGGATTGATACCATTTTTGAGTTTTATCAACTCAGTGGATCCAATTTTTGAGGAACAAAGTTGTGAATAATTTAAAGGGTTAGCGAAGTGTCCAGAGTGAACATTTACTGATATTTATTGGTACCTTAGTACGCAATTAACTTGGCTAAGTACATCATGTCTCTGATAAAACCTGACCCTTTTAGGACCATACCACGGACTACCAGGAGCCTTTGAAAATAACAGCGTTCAATTTTATTAATGTCAGATTGATATTGCATGTCTTTAGATCTAGTTGTCATTGATCTGGAAATATCTGAGAGACAGAGAGGTAATTTTTTTATATTAACCACAGTAATGTTCCTGGCACTGTCAGGAAGTGCAGAACATCTAATAGAATATGAACAGTACAAAATCTCTCCAGGCCAAAACTTAGTCCTAGCCAGCAAACAGAACCTGAAAGAGGAATTTGTACTGAGAAAAATATAGAGACTACTATTGTTGTTCATTTTTTGAAAATTGAGGGTGCTGTCCCTGGAGCCTGTCTGTCCCCGGATCTGTCCCTGGATATGTCATCTCGTCGGGGGGGCAGAGGTACAGCGGGCGGGGACTCCCAAATCCTGTCCACCAATCCCCCAGTGTAGCTTTTTGCAAAAAAAATGTCTCCAGGCCCCCTGTGCTCATTGGGGGACGGTGGACAGTAAACAGTAACCGCACTACACAGTTGAAGCCCGGCCTCTTCAATATGAATACACCGTGACCGCTTAAACCCAAAAATTAAGAAATAGCTTACTGTCACCTGGCTCCCACTGAACACAAAGAACCCGGAAACATTTGCATAAAATAATTCCATAAACACATACCACATACACTGCATATATCATTTGAGGAAAATATGGTCACCTAATATTAACAGCAATACTTTCTGAGTTACCAACCTGAAACAGTAAAGTTAAAATGCTTGTTCTAGGTCAGTAAGTCAGAAATATTGAAGCTACTGGAACAGCATGGTAGCACAAAAATTAGATAGATAAGCTGAAGCGTTGGGTGAGATGCTGTGTCCTCTAATGTGATCTTTTAAATCCTACAAAAGAATTGGACTAACTTTGGTCTATCTATCTATCTATCTATCTATCTATCTATCTATCTATCTATCTATCTATCTATCTATCTATCTATCTATCTATCTATCTATCTATCTATCTATCTATCTACTTTTTTTTAAATACCCCTACAATGATCTTTTACCTCACTCTTGCTGCACGTGTGCATTTCCGTTAAAGATTGTGAATTTACATCCCCATACCCTGTCCTAGAGTGCAAATAAAACGTCCACCAATACGAACTTCCAGTTTAGCCAGTCAACTGCTTTTGTGCTTCTTTTGCCCTGATCTGACATAAACAGTCAGATAGTTGTCTCAAAGGATTGTATTGGCCCATACCAAATATGTTGTACCTCTTCACCCTTTGTAGATCTGTGTGGCAGTAGAAATGAGATAAGATAGTGTGGAATTCACGCAAAACATTCTAAATACAGTATGTAACAAATGTCAGTTAAAACAACCATTATGAAGAATAAAAAAATGCTGAACTAATTGTGGAAAATGATTAAGCGGAGCAAGGCGTGTCGGACCACCCTGCTCTCCAGTCTTTAGGACATAGGCTAGACCACACACCTAGAGGGCATGACGAGCTTAGAAGAGCGTGCAATTATGAGAACAACGACTCTGCTGCCTCCATTCACAGCTAACAATGGCCCCAGCAGGTTGTACACATGACTAATTGCTTCCTTAAATCAGGGCGGTTATGCTGAACTTACTCTGCACTGTTCACTGTTGGTCTGAACATTCCCCATTTTGGACCTATATCTTATATTACTCATAGACATCAGACAGTGCCAGATTTGTGGCTGATTTCTTGGGCTTTGATTTCATGTAATTGATGTTGGTTTTTTAAAAGAAAATACTTTAAATTTGCAAATATTTTTGTAGACAAATGGCTGACTCGCACATACATTCCTTTAAAGCTAAACTCCAGGCAGATACAAAAAATGCACTAATGTTTTCATTAAAAAATAATTAAATGTACAACTTAATGCAAATAGTATCATGTTGTAAAATGCTGTGCAAACTGTTGGCGCTATATAAATCCTGTATAATAATAATTACCAGCCTCTAATACCTTGAAAAGCTGGAATTGGAGTGGAAGAGAAGGCATAATGCTCTAAGCCAAACTTTGCTGAGTGAAGGAGAGTAGAGAGATGATCTTATCAGGTGCTCTTTCACTGCCCAATTAACATACTGGAAATGTGTTCTTGACCAAGTTGTGCTGCTGCTAAAGTAGAGGTCAAGGATTTGGAAAAGTTGTCCTTTATGCCTGGTTCACACTGCTACGATTTTAGATGCGATTTAAGATGTCAAATCGCATCTGTCAAATCGGCGGCATTTGCCGGCAATTGTCAGCAATGGCACCGCCCTAATCAGTGCGACGCCGCATCTGCGGCGCTGCACCGATTTCAAAATGTAGTTTCTGTACTACTTTTTGCGATTTTGAGCCGCGATTTACATTGACATCTGTGCAGAAACTTGCACAGATGTCTCTGAAATTGCGGCCAAAATCGGGACTGCCAGGGACTGAGTGAAATCGTGCGAATTCAGCTGAACTCACACGGCTTCACTCCCGCAGCCCAGTGTGAACCTGGGTTTAAGGACAGTTGCAAGAGATTTTCCAGAATTACTGTAATAGTCCCCAGGTTAAGAAGTTACCCATATACACAAAATGTATTTTGTTCAGCCTGCAGTTGAATAAAAATAAATAAAGCATTCCACCATCTATTATAAACAGTCTGGGTGGACAAATATCCCTTGTCGGTTATTGTATTCTAAAAACCAGCACCAACGGCTGTCAAAATACCTGAACAATGCCTGGATCTGATTGGATGCAGGCACTGTTTGGCCAACAATTTTTCACCTTGGTTTTTTCAATTTTTCATTCTAAGGATGTTGGACAAAGTGGTGCCAATGGCAATACCCACTGATCACATTTTTACTGGTTGATTAGCTAAAGTTTTAACAGGAGAGTAGGCTGCTTGTCGTGTCAATATGTAAAATCAGGGGTCGCAAAACTATCTAAGCAAAGGGCCAAATAACGTTCCTTCAGAGGAATAGTGTATTTTGTGTCAGTAGGAGGTAGTGTGGGAGGAGCAGTACCTTGTAACAATGGTAGAAATTTTGGGCCACATCCAGCTCACAGATCACAGTTTAGAGACCACTGTGTTAAAGGACTAGTCCACCAAAAGTGTTACTTGAACTTTAGGTAAAGCCTGGTGGATGTAAAGGAGGGGTTGTAAAGGAAAACATTTTTTTTTTCATAATAAGCATCATTTACCCGCAGACATTCCTCTTTTGACTTCCTCATTGTTAGTTTTTGCTCAGAAGTTGCTCTATTTCTTCTCTGTTCTGTTCACTTCCTGCTTGTCTGATTTTACTGACCACCGTGAAGGGAGACTTTACTGCGGTGGTCAGTAACGTGCTCGCCCCCTCCTGGGAAATACATCTGTGTGGCAGGACGCTCTCTACGTGTTAGAGATTTTAAGGAGGTGTGAATTACTGGGAGTGCCGCAATTCATAGTGGGAAATGTAGTTCTTACATGAACAAATGATGCAAACCAGGAAGTGAATGAGAGAACAGAAACTAGAAAGCAGGAGGTGATATAGATGAAGGAATTTATTAGGTATTTACTCGTTTGTTAACAGAATCATTACACTATTCTGTCTGTCTACCTTGCAGACATTAATTTTAGGCAAAAAAATGTTTTCCTTTACAACTTCTTTAAGTCACCTGCTGACATACTATATTGTTTAAAGACCATTCTGTTCTTATTCATTTTGGAGCTTATCAGTTGTCTGGTGTTCCTACTCCTTTTTAATTTTCCATATTATAAAATAGATTCCAGTATAAACAAATTCATAATAGAAAAACACCCAAAACAAAATCAAAAGAAAATAAGAACATTGAGCAATAACCTTAGTACTTGAGAATGATCAGTGTATGTATCTGCAGTTTTGTTTTTTTAACCTTACCTTTCTTTCCTTACCTTTTGAATTCCATGTTTAGCCATTCTTCATTGCCAGTTCCTCTTTGTGCACCCATATCGGAGAAAAGGGTGTATGTGGCTCAAAGAGCCAATCGCAGAGGAGGTGGGCCATACAGAGGTAGGGGCAGGCTCTTTGATGGGAAGCAGCTGCCATCATAAGGTGACTACTGCAGGGGCCATAATTTATTATTTATTTTTTTAAATACTAGTGGCTTGGGGCAGAAGTGGGCACCAATACAGAAACTAAGGCAAGTTATATTAAAGGGTTGGATAGCAATATGTACAGTATGTGTTATTTCTTTATTCTTGAGAATTTCCGTTCAGAACATGTTCCAATAGGTTTTTCTTCTTGCTAAGATAACGACTATAAACTTTATCATAATTAATCATTAAAACACATAAATCAGTGAGAACAGGCGGTCTGGAAAACACAGCTACAAGACATAAAAATGTTCTTTAGTGTTGAAATGATGGGTTGTTTTGAAGTGTTTTAGCCATAGGCACATATTTCGGTTTGTTCTGTATAACCATGTTTATGTTTCTTCCACACTGCCATGGTAACTATGTTTTGTCCTTCACCTGCAGAGCATGCTGTGCATGTATACATTTGCAGCTTTATAAAAGGTAACCGAATGCACCCAGCTTTTGGCTTAGTTGTTAGCACTTCTACTTTGCAGTACTGGGTTTGTAAGTTTAGGTTCCAACTAGGTCATTAACTGCATGGAGTTTGCATGTTCTCCTGTGCTTGCGTGGGTTCCCTCCCAAACACCTAAGGCATACTGGTATTGTAATTGAATCCTGTCCAAATTGACCCCAGTATGTGTTCGTGTGAGATAGGAACCTTAGATTGTAAGCACCTTTAGGGCAGCAACTAAAATGAATGAATAATATGTATAAGAGCAGCAAAAAAAAAAAAGGGTAGCACAATATAAATATCTGTAATAAATATTACAGCATTGCTACAACCTTACAGACCCTGTTGTCAGCAGAGGCGGATCCAGGGTCGAGTCTGAAGAGGGGCACTGCCAGAAAATAAGGTATTGCTTACAGAACTGAACTTAAAGCGGAGCTCCACCCAGGAAAACAACATTTTACAATGTTGTTTAAAAAATAAAAAAAATAAAAACCTGAAAAAAAAAAAATACTCACCCGAAATAGCTGTTGCTATGCGGAAGTCCGTAATCTGCCTCTTCCACTCCGCGGTGCCTTTTCTTCTTCTCCTTCTCCTTGTGAATGGGGCGCGCTGCTTTCTGGGAACTGTGTGTGTTCTCAGAGAGCAGTGCGCCCATTCACAAGCCAGCGTGAGACTCACGCAGGCGCACTAGGAAATGGGCAGTGAAGCCGTACGGCTTCACTGCCTGTTTCCCATAGTGTGAATGGCGGCGCGGGACCCGGAGCGATCGTGGGACCGGCATCGGGGGGGGGGGGGGGCCATCAGCGCGGGCGCCTAGGACAGGTAAGTGTCCTTATTTAAAGTCAGCATCTACACTGTTAGTAGCTGCTGACTTTAAAAAAAAAAAATTTGCGGCTGGAGCTCCTCTTTAATGTATAATACAGTGTACAGTGTGTATGTAGGGCAGTGTACAGAGGTCAGTATACAGAGGTCAGTAGTAGGTAGGGTAGTGTACAGAGGTCAGTATACAGAGGTCAGTAGTAGGTAGGGTAGTGTACAGAGGTCAGTAGGATGTAGGGCAGTGTGCAGGGAACAGTAGGGCAGAGAACAGGGGACAGCCGGGCAAATGACAGGGGTCAGTAGGATGAAGAGCAGTGTACAGAGGTCATTAGAGTGTATGACAGTGTAAAGGGATCATAAGAGCAAAGCATTATGTGTCACCAGGGGGGGTCAAAACAGCACACTCTGCGGGGTCCGAACGACACATGCTGGGGGGACGGAGTGCCTACTCCCCTCTCGGTCTGTGTGTGAGCCACCCCTCCCCCCTGCTGCTCTCATAATACTAACCTGTATACACCATCAGCACTGCCTCCCATTGCAGTGCCCCCTCTGTATATGATTTATAAATATAAATACTGTAAATAGCTAATTTAAGAGCTAAGATTGCGATCACATGATCAGCCAGCTCTTTGCTCCCCTCCTCCAGACTGACATCAGAGGAGGACCCACGGTCCCTCCCGCTGCAACTCTCAGAGAAGAAGGAGAAAGCTGACTTGGCTGTGAAATTAGGTATTTGTAACATTTATTTTTATAAATCACACAGAG
Source organism: Rana kukunoris (assembly GCA_029574335.1). NCBI lineage: Eukaryota > Metazoa > Chordata > Amphibia > Anura > Ranidae > Rana > Rana kukunoris. The sequence continues at coordinate 75,308,324 of CM056052.1, forward strand.
AGGGGAATACTACAGGTTAGAGTGGCTTTATAACCACTTTAAATGTTGGTCCCCTGCCTCTCTGCTGCCTGTTCACATAGGCCTTAGTGACCTAACAGGGTTGGGCTGCACTGTGTTTCTTTGCAATTTGTCTGGCTAAATAGAAATCTCTAGATTGCATAATCACATTTCATACTAACACTATATTGGTTCCAGGCAAGTCATCCTTATGACGTACAATTTTATGTTATGCATTTCTATGTGTAGCTTTTGCCACAGTAAACAAATATAAACTGCTTTATCTGCATTGTGTACGTTTATTGTTATTGGTGTCAACTGGTTAAAAGTTGCTGAACCCAGGGTGTCAGAAGTATTGGAGGACTTGCAGAGTCGGGGCAACCAATGGGGTACAGATTCTATCAGCGGCCCTCACAAGGGTAGTGCTACATGTGCATTTAGGCCTCATTAACAAGGGTAAACCTTTTGCGAAGGGCCATCTTTACCTGCATCGGATGCACAGGTGTTCCATGCATCCACCTATGGGTAGTCCTAGTCATGTCTATTGGGACACAGCAGCTGTACGGACACAGCTGCTGGTCCCAATTTGATAGCTGTTGTAGGTGCATGTCTTTGAACACAGAAAGTGTGCACTCGGGACCCTCACCCACACTTAGATTGTCCATACAGCAGCTAATAGACATGAATGGGACTGCCTGCAGGTAAATACACGCAATACCTGGTCATCCAACAGGCAAAGATGGACCTTTACATGGGTGTACAGATAGGTACGCCTGTGTGATTGAGGCCTATTCATATTTTAGGCATGTTTAGGCATGTACTTGTAAATTCTTCCCTTTGTAGACTTTCAAAAAGCTTTAGAGAGCTATTGGGCACCACCCTCTTGGATATGATGTCAGCAGCCCAGCGCTGTCAATAAGATATTCCCCTTCACTTTTTCCCTGGCGGTTACATAAAGGTTATGTAGGAAGAGGAAGAGGAAGAGGAGCTGAGCCAGCATGGACAGGCCACTGTGGTTGCGCCAGGACATTGCACACACCGGTTATACTATAAACATAGGTCTCCTCCCCTACCCCTGCATTCTCGTGATTTATTATCGCTGCGGAAGGCCCTTGTATTATTATTTTTATATTTTCTTTTTTCTTTTATGGGAGGGACCTATATGCTGTCATGCTTGCATCAGGAAAGGAAAATTACTGCAGGTAAGTATAACATTTTCCCTTTTCCTGACACAGCATGACAGCATATACGTATGGGATGTACAAAATTACTAGACCAGACGGGTGGGTCATGCTGTATTTGTTTATTTTATATATGTATATATATTATGCATATTTCACTGTGACATTACTTCATGTCACTCCCTGTAATCCCGCGCGACCAAACTGTATTGTCGTTAAAGCCGCCGGATCCACCTTATAGTGGTTTAAGAATGTATTAAAGGTCGTCCAAGTTGCGGCCCTGCAAATGATTTTGGGGGTGACTCCCCTGAAATTCGCCCATGATGTCGCCATTGCACGCGTGGAGTGCGCTCTGAGTTCCGCTGGAGGCTCTAGTTGTTTTGCCACATAAGCTCTCCTTATGACCTTGATTAGCCACGACGCCAGTGTCCTTTTAGATGCCGCTAGCCCTTTTCTGTGACCTTCATATACCGCAAACAGATTTTCTGATTTTCTAAATGTTGCCGTCATTTCAATGTAGGTCTCCAGGACGGATCCCACGTCCAAGTTATGGGGTGTCCCTGTTGTACCTTTCTGGTATGTTGGAAGTAACATTTCTTGGTTTATATGAAACGCCGTATTGACCTTTGGTCTATAGTGTGGTAAAGTCCGTAACACTACTCTGTCTGTCATAAGACAAAAGTATGGTGGTTTGCAACCTAGGGCTTGTAAGTCCGATACCCTCCTGCCGGAGGTTATTGCCGTGAGGAACACAGCTTTCTCTGAAATATCTTTCAATGTTGTAGTCTGTGCCATGCTGGAGATTTCCTGAGATAGAAAATCTAATACTACTTGAAGGTCCCAAGGTGGGACGTATGATCTCCTTACAGGACGAATCTTTGTGCATGCTTTTAGGAACTGACGGATTAAGGTCTGTGACGCCCATCTTATACCTGATAGCGCTGATAAAGCTGAGACTTGTACTCTCAGTGTGCTGACACTGAGACCTTTGTCTAGACCTGTCTGGAGAAAATTTAGAATTTGCGGCTCTGAAGGTGTTCTTGGATCGAACCGTTGTGCTTCTGCGAAGGATTTGAATATTTCCCAAATCTTTGAATAAGTCTGGTTAGTGGTGGATGTTCTAGCCTTCAATAACGTCTCCACCACTTCTGTGGTAAGTCCTGCGTCTGACAATCTTCTCCCCTCAACTTCCAGGGAGCTAAATGTAGAATTCCTGGATTTGTATGCATCACCTGACCTTGCTGTAATAGGTCCGGGATGTCCGGAAGTGGCATGGGCTGGTCCACTGTCAATGATTGGAGTAGTGAGAACCACGGTCTGCGTGACCACATTGGGATTATCGCTATGACTGTCCCTGGGTAAGTTCTCACTCTGTTGAGTAATTTGAAGATTAAAGGGATCGGAGGGAATACATACGCCAGCCTGCAGATCCACTTGGCGCTGAGAGCATCTGTTGCTTCTGCTTCCTGGAACTTTGCTCTGGCTAAGAAGCGCCTGCACTTCGCATTGGTTGCTGTCGCCATCAAATCTAGGTCTGGATACCCCCATTGCTTGCATACCCAATGGAAAACTGACTGATGTAGTTCCCACTCGTTGGGATCTAGGGTCCGTCTGCTCAATCTGTCTGCCAGAAAGTTCTGTGGGGCTGGTATATAGACTGCTGTCAGGTCGAGTAGGTTTTGTTGTGCCCATTCGATGATGGGTGTCACTTCCTTCAGTAATGCCTGGCCTCGTGTTCCACCCTGTCTTCTTATATATGTGACTGCTACCTTGTTGTCCATCTGAATTACCACCCTCTTGTTCCATATTCGCATCTGGAACGCTTCTAACAAACACAAGGCTGCTCTCAACTCTATGACATTGGAGACCTCTGTCGTTCTGTACTTCCATTTGCCTTGGGCTAACAGCCCCTCGTGGTGTGCTCCCCATCCTGATGCTGATGAATCCAACATTATCACCAAAGGTGGGTCTGTTACTAACTGGTGACAGTTTTGGAGGTTCACCGGGTCTTTCCACCACTCCAGAGATTTCTTCATCTTCCCTGTTACATGAATCCTCTGTTTGGTTGATCGTCCCTGCCACTGCTTGAGGAGACCCCTCTGAAACGTTCTCATCCTCCAATGTGCCCACTTTACCATCGGGATGGTTGAGGATAGTGGTCCCAAAATACTGAGGCAATTTGATGCCGACAGGTATTGCTTCCTGGACACCTCCTCCAGCCTGTTCTGTAAGGTTATCATTCTTTGTTTGGGAAGTTCTACTGTGTTCTTGTGGGTATCCAAGATCGCCCCTAAGAACAGAATTCTTTGTGATGGGTCCAGCTGACTTTTCTCCCAATTGATCATCCATCCAAACTTTTGCAGTGTACTTATTAATATGTGCCGATGACTCAAGAGAACTTGTGGGTCCTTTGCTGCTAGTAAGATGTCGTCCAAGTAATGGAACGCTTGAAGGCTCTTCCTGCGTAGAATGGCTATAATCGGTAGCAGAACCTTTGAGAAGGTTCTGGGTGATGTAGCTAAGCCAAATAGTAGGCATGTGAACTGGAAATGCAGATCCGCCACTGCAAACCTTAGATATTTGTGTAATTGTGCATGGACTGGGACGTGCAAGTATGCATCTTTCAGGTCCAGAGATAACATTCACTCGCCTCTCGTGAGGGCTTGGGTTACTGATTGCAAGGATTCCATCTTGAAGCTCTGGACTAATATAATCTTGTTCAGTTCTCTCAGGTCTAGTATGGGTCTTAAGTCGCCTGTCTTTTTCCGAATTAAGAAAAGTGGCGAATAGAAACCTTGCCCTTGTTCTCGCCTTGGCACTGGTTCTACTGCTCCCTTGCGAAGTAAGGTTTGTACATACTTGATAATCAGCTGACGTCTCTCTCTGTCCTGAGGTAAACGTGTGGGGCAAAAATGTGGGTTCACATGAGTCACTAGAAATTTTCATGGATACCCTCTTTGAACAACCCCTGTTGTCCAAGGCTCTTTGACTTGTTCCGTCCAGACATGAGCAAACTTGCGTAGTCTGGCCCCCACTACCCCTGTCTGGACGGAGAAACCTTCAAAATGGCTTCTGCTGCTCTGATGATGTGCCTGCCTTCGATATCCAAGCCACTGTTGACTGAGATGGCTTTGTGCCCCTTCTATACTCTCTGAGAGGCCTGAAGGGTCTAAACTCTCTCACCTTGTTGAGATATTGCTTTCTCCCTTGAAAGTGTCTCTGCTTCGGCCTTACGTCTTGTGGGAGCACTCCCGACTTGCCCCCTGTTACCTTTGATATTGCCGAATCCATCATATTTCCGAACAATGCTGTCCTATTAAAGGGTATACGACACCAATTAATCTTGGATGATGTGTCCGCCGTCCACGGCTTAAGCCATAGGGCTCTCCTCGCCATGACAGAGGATTGCATGGCTCTAGCTGAGCAACGCAAAGAATCTATAGCTGCTTCTCCAACAAAGTCACCAGACTGTATGATATTGTCTATGACCTCCAGGGATGACGACAGATCTGCACCCGCCTGTATTTCTCCTTTTATCTACTCCGCCCACACTGTAATGGCTTTTGCCAGTGTTGCCAGTGCTAATACAGGTCTGCAGGCACTACCTGCAGCTAAATAGGTTCTTTTCAAATCCGAGTCCATTCTCCTGTCTAATGGATCTTTGAAGGACACTGCATCGTCCATTGGCAGGGTTACATGACGTGCCAGCCTCATGATAGCGGCATCCACCAACGGGGGAGTTTCCAAATTATGCATGTCCTCTGCCTTAAAGGGGTACATTTGCATGAATCTATTGATAGGTGACCTTCTCCTGTCCACCTTTTCCCACTCCTCCTGAATCACTTCTTTTACCTCTTCTATAAGGGGAAATGACAGTGTCGTTCTTTTTAACTGAGGGTAAAACTTTCTTTCCTTTGCGGGATGAGTTACTTCTTCCTCCCACTGAAGTGCTTCTCTCACAGCTGTTACCAAAGGTTGCACTGCTGAATATCTAAAGCTTAACTTTGTGTCATCCATTTGGCCTTCTGGGGATGGGTCTCTAGGTCTCTGGATTACCGTATGACCCCTGCTTGACCTTTTGGGTTCACTGGTTGTAGGTTTTGAATCGTGTATGAATTCCTTAACCGTACGTTTTATTAGTTGGATTATTTCAGCTCTTTCACTGTCTTTATCTGCTGCCGCTTCCCGCAGACAATCTTTACACAAATTCTTCCCTCTGAGAGCCATTCTTCCACATCCCACACAGAGATCACTTATATCCTCCTCCCGCTGCGTATGTTCTACTCTATGCCAGCTTTTATCGTGGGCTTTAGAGTGTGAGGCTGATCTCTCAGAGCTTGAGGCATGTCTGTGTTGTGTCTCCTTGCTCTTGGAGGAATGATGTGGTAACTGTGGGCTGAAAGCAGATTTGCAGCCAATCAGTAAATGCACTCTTTTTTAAAAGGTATGTCACGTTGACACACATACCTACCTGCCCTCACCTTAAGATATGTGGCTGGTCCCTAGGAGAGCTCATGATTCTGTAAGTTACAGATAGTCCCATTTAGTAACTTGTCATCACAAAGTCCTCATGCAACTTTCAACATGTAATTTTCCTACCTGGGTCCCGATTCGCGCATTTGTGACATCTGGTATCGTTGTTGATCCATTAATCTTGTGCTGCGCTCTGTGTGCAGCCTGTCTCTTCCTTATGACTCGTGTGAGCCGTCCCGGCGTCTCACCTGACCGGAAGTTCCCCGGTCGCCATCTTGCTTCACCCGGAAGTTCTCCTGCCGCCATCTTGCGAGTGGGCAGCCCTGACGTCTGCTGAGACAGCTCTCCTAGACCAGATACCTGCACCCCAGCTTCCTGGATTTTCGCCGAGAACGAGGTCTCCCCCAATAGGCGTTCAGTCTGCCTGCACAGCGAGGAGCTTCGACACAGGACAGGCATGAACCTGTGCGGCTTGGCGGGAAGTGTCCGGCAAGGTGAGGGAAAAAATTAAATTTCCTGCTTTCCAGCAGTGGTACAACCGCCTGTAGCAGTGAAGGAAAAAACAGAGAATGCGGGGGTAGGGGAGGAGACCTATGTTTATAGTATAACCTGTCTCGATTGGGCAGGGGGGCGGAGCCTTCCCATACGCATATGCTGTCATGCTGTGTCAGGAAAAATAAATGTATTTAGTTACTCTCGAATATCGTTTTTATTTATTTTGTTTTTCGTAAAAAAAAATATTCCTCCGAAAATCCAAATTAAGGTCGAATCTGTCATTAAAGGCTTATGGTGTCTGTCGAATGTTCTAAGAAGAAGAAGAAGAAGAAGAAAAAAAAAAAGAAGAAAATTCGACAGAATCTTAAAAACAAAAAAAAAAAATTTAGATTCCTTATGTCTCTCTATGTCGAATCTTTTCTCTCTATGTCAAATCTTTTCTCTTTATGTAGAATAATATTGGACTAATAGGGCTAGATTCAGGTAGATTGGTGCATACTTATGTCGGCGTAGCGCATCTCATTAGCCGACAGGGAGGCAAGTACAGTATTCATGCAGCACTTGCGCCTAACTTTGTGCCGGTGTAACTTATTTTTGTCGGCTTAACTGTAAGTGGGTGTGACCGTATGCAAATGATGTCCAGAACGTGGATTACTGATTTCCGGCCGGCGTATCATGAACGCAGCACGCGCAGTATGTTCGTTCCCTTGTGCGCATGCTCACAACTAACGCCGGCCCAGCTTCCAGAGAAACTCTGCCCAACCGGCTTAACCGCAGCCTATAAATAGGCCCAGACATGCACCCGTCCGGCGCAAAACTACATCCCCCCCCCCTAGGGAAGGTACTTTTGTCTTGCCATGGCTGCTGTCCCAAAAGACAGAAGGAAGAAAAATTTCTCCATGAGGGTGAGGGAGATCCTTGTGGATGGAATAGTGAGGTACGATAAATACCTTCATGGTGCCCTCGGTCTGCAGACCAGCAAGGCCCGAAAGGAAGAGATCCTGAGGGAGCTGAGTGTGCGGGTCAGTGCTGTGGGCATTGCGGAGAGGCGCCCACAAGATATCCAAAAAATAATAAATGACATGCGGCGGAGGGTGAAGGAAAAGCTGTCCCAGATTAGTAGGCATGTCAGGGGCACGGGAGGAGGGCCAGCATGTCCTGTGCAGTTGACCCCGGAGGAGGAGCAGATAGCACAATGCCTGCAGCGCGAGCAGTTGGAGGGCATGGAGGGGTACGACTCCGGCGACCAGTCCTTGAGGACAGGTAAGTGTGTTTTACCTACTATCTGGTGTGTAGCATGTGGGGGGAGGGGAAGGTAACATGTGACAAGTGTGTGGGTCCACCAACATGTGCATCTTTTGTGTCATCCACAGATGTGCAGGAGGGAGCTGGCCCATCGTCGGCTGCTGCTGGGCGACCCCCGCCATCACCAGAGGGGAGTGCCCACGCCTCTCCTCTGGAGGAAGTAGTGGAGGAGCACGGGGACCTCGAGGGAGCGGTCTACCTACTGGAGGATCCCACCATCCCTGTACCCTCCCAATCCTCCTCCCCCATCAGGGGAACTCCCTCACCCTCCTCCCCCATCAGGGGAACTCCCTCAAGGGCCTCCCCCATCAGGGAAAGCCCCTCAGGGGCCTCCCAATACCCACGGCCCCAAGCCTCTACTGGTCCCCGGAAAGCAACTCATAAAACAAGGGGTGTTCCTGAGGCCCTCCAGGCCCGGCAGACCCGCCATGTGGGTGACGTGTCTGTCCATATACGGCGTCTGGCTGACAGCCTGGCACCGTCCTCGCAGCTTCTGGACAGCCTGCAAGATATGACCTGCAATTCAGCTGCGATTGTCACCAGCCTGGGGGAGGTGCAGGCCACCACAGCAGGCCTCGCGTCGGAGGTTAGGAGCCTGGCAGAGGCCATTGTGGAGGAGGGGAGGCAGACCAGGGTGTTGCTTGCACAGACCAATGCAATCCTCATCCGCATTGCTCTGGCTTTGGAGGGCAGGCAGCCAGCCAGCCAGGGAGGCTCCAGGGGATGTACCTCCACCTCCTGATGCCCAACCCCCCACCTCCTGATGCCCAACCCCCCAACCTGTGGCTCCCCCCAGGCAGTTAAGGAGCCGGGCCGTGGCACTCGGAGAAGCCCACGTCAGGGCAGATGAGTGACATTTTTTTTTTTCTTGACTCATATATTTGTTGTGTTCTACTCAGGTTATGAGTGTTTTAATAAATTTTCTACTCAGGTTATGAGTGTTTTAATTTATTTTCTACTCAGGTTATGAGTGTTTTCATTTTGGTAGTATCTGCACACGGTGAGGAGTGCAGGCTACAGTGTGAATGGTGTGTGAATATGGGGGGGTGGCACTCCCGGCAGTAAGGGGTGTCACCCTCGGTCGTTGGGACGAAGTTATCCCCACGGCCGTGTGAATGTCTTATGAATGGACAGCAACATCATTGGGGCCTTGACGCCGGCGTTGCTGCTCCCAAGTCTTGCATGTTGGAGTTGTGCTAATCCAATGTGATGTGGATGTGGTGTGTGTGATCTAGGGACCACAGTGGTGTGCATGCTTGCATTGTCCGTGTGCCATGATGAATGTGTGTGTTTAACGGCCAAAGAAGCCTACCACGAGGACCCTCCTGACTGCTCTTCCCTCAGCAGATGGGGTTGCCTCGGGCAGGGGGGCCTGTGTGGTTGGGGGGTCAGGTCATCACGTATGTCAATCTGCAGGCCCTTTCTCATGGCATAGTTGTGCAGAATGCAACATGCACCGATGATCTGACACACAAAGTTTGGGGAATATAACAGGGTACCCCCAGACTTATACAGGCATCGGAAATGGGACTTCAAGGAGCCCAAATGTGCGCTCCACCACTGCACGGGTACTTATATGTGCTTCATTGTATCTTCTCTCTCCTCTGGTTTGGGGATCCCGGAATGGAATCATGAGATGGGGTCCAAGTGCATATGCCGCGTCACCTGGAAGGGAAAAGACAGGAAGATGTTAGCCATGCATGTGCCCCTCGTGATGTCTGCATCATGGGGTCGGACAGTCATGCCTGACTCCCATGTCACTCATTAACCAACCAGCTGTCCCCATACATGTTCTGTTCGAATTCTGCTGAGATGTGGCTTTGACGGTATATGTAGCTGTCGTGGCTGGACCTGAAATGTTTGGCACGGACGTGCCATATGAGGCATTGGGCATCGGCTATCACCTGTATGTTGATGGAATGCCAATGCTTACGATTGCGATATATGTGCTCTGTGTCACGGGGGGGCCGTAGTGCCACATGTGTGCAATCAATGCCCCAATGGTGCGTGGGAATCCTGCAATTTCGTAGAAATCCTGCATTGCCTTTTGCCGCTGATGTTCCTGGGTGGGTTTGATGATGTGGTGGGACATGCATCTGAGGAATGCGGGGACAACCTGGTGCACACATCTGCTCATGCTGGATTGTGACATCCCAGTCACAACTCCACTTGTACGCTGGAATGATCCACTGGCAAGGAAATGGAGTGTTGCCAGTACCTTGACCAGTGGCTGCACTGCTTGTGAGCGGTGTGTCTGTGCCGAACGCGTGTATGTTCGGGAATTGGCGTTTCTCCCTCATTTGCATATTTGCATAGGAAACCAATGGGTGCGCCAGAAGCGTTCGGCCTAAATGTGCGCCTACGATGTGCAGGCGTAGACAAGTTATGCCGGTCGGGAAAATACTATTTTCGCGCCTATCTAGTTCTGTGGGTACGGCGCATAGATATGATGGCGCAAATTTAGACTTAGGCGGCACATCTCGAGATAGACCGGCTTAAGTCCTACCTGAATCTAGCCCATAGAGTTAAGGTTAGCCACAATTAAGGTCGAATCTGTCATTAAAGGCTCATGGTGTCTGTCAAATGTTCTAAGAAGTAAAAAAAAAAAGAAAAAAGATTTGACAGAATCTTTAAAAAAAAAAAAATGTGACTCTTCATGTCTCTCTATGTCGAATCTTCATGTCTCTCTATTTCGAATCTTCATGTCTCTCTATGTCGAATCTTCATATCTCTCTATGTCGAATCTTCATGTCTCTCTATGTCGAATCTTTCTCTATATGTCGAATCTTTTCTCTCTATGTGGACTCTTCTTCATGTCTCGATAATGTCGAATCTTTTCTCTCTATGTCGAATCTTTTCTCTTTATGTAGGATAATATTGGACTAATAGAGTTAAGGTTAGGCACATTCGACCGCAACGAAAACGAAAATAAAGCATTTGTTTATGTTGGATCTTTCGGTTTTCGTTTTCTATGCTTTCGTTATCGTTTGTTAAAACGATAATGAAAATACCTGAAATTCGGAAGAAAATGCATTCGGACGAAAACGAATGCACATGTCTAGTAAATAACAAATCCTGTATGGGAAGTAAGTAAGTAAGTAAGCTTTTAAAATACCAGGTTTTTCTGCAATTTTACCAGCATTTTGTTTAAAGTGTTTATAAATCTTTTTTTTTTTTAATGTAGCACCCTTTAGGTAGGTAGGTGCTAGAGATAGGACTTTGTAGGATAGATAAATTTAGGCAGGCCTGGCTGGCAATCAGGCCTGTTTGTTTTGATCTGATCTGAGCTCAGGGTAGCAGCTGGTGACCCACAGGCAGCATCACTGAGACTGCCCTCTTCTTTCTAGAGTTTTCTGGAAGGTTCTGGAAAGAGAGGAGGGAGGAGAGGTGAAGCTGCCTGGGGTTTTTAGGGAGCCCTGACCAATCTCCAACCTGGATTGGCAGGGGGCAGACCTCCTTAAATATCCAGGGTCAACACAGCTGAGGGAGGAGTTGTCGGGTGGAAGAGCTGGAGTGAGAGAGTAAGGAGGCTCTCTGGGCCTTTGAGGGAGCCATAATTAGGGCAGCTAGCACAAGGACTTTTCTACTACACAATTGTGGCCTGCGGTCCCAGCCTGCAAAGGACATTTTCTGAGGCCTGGTTGAATCAGTGTCAGGTCTAACCAAAAAATACTGTTCCTGGAGAACCAAGTGAAATGCTGGAGGTGACTAGAAATATCAGTCTGCACCAAATGATGTGCTGGTTGAGTGAAGAGTGATGAGCTTCAAGTTTGTGCAGGAGGAAGCTGAAGGAGTATGTATAAGGAGTGTACATAGTTGTCCCAAAAGCAATTACTATTTATGCACACTGGACATCCCATAGCGCCCATCTCCATCCAAGTTATAACCCTCAAAAAAACTTTCATTGGTGTGGCTGAACTGATTATAGAGCATTTTTCACAGGCAGACCCTTATTTTAAACTCTTACCTATACTCAGTGAAGTGACCGACCTCAACTTATACACAGAGATGAAAAGAAATCCTCCTACATAAATTGTACCTGTTTATCTGCAGTCTTCTCCTTTCTACAGCTGTTCAAAGTGCAGAACTTATAAAGCTTGTCAGAACTATCAGAAATCAGGGGGCAAAGATGTTAAATCAAACTCTGCAGAGCTCAGTGGGGAGAGCTCTGAAAGCTTATTAGAGGGAAGGGAACCCTGCCCCCACTATCCCACATCCTTCACACAGCCCACAGGAACAGCGCTGAGAATGTCAATCACAGAGCTCACTACAACGCTCCTAGTTTTTTCCTGGTTATCTCTCGCCTTGACTACTGCTACTCTCTCCTAGTTGAATTACATTTTCATGGGCTATCCCCCCTTCAGTCCATCATGAATACTGCTGCCAGACGAATCTTCCACCCTACCAACCATTTAGTGTCTGCTACCCCTCTCTGTCAATCCTGCCATTGGCTTCTACTCACCCACCTAATTAAATAAAAAATACTAACAACAACTTACAAAGCCATCCACAATTCAGGGCCCCCAACTACATCACTAACCTAATCTCAAAATACCAACCAAATCGTTCTATATGTTCCTTCCAAGAACTCCTGCTCTCTAGTTCCCTTGTCTCCACCTCCCATGCTCTCCTCCAGGACTTTTCCTGAGCCTCACCTATCCTATGGAACTCCCTACCTCAATCTGTCCCACTATCTCCTACTCTGCTTGCTTTTAGACAATCCCTAAAAAACCCTTCTCTTCAGAGAAGCCTATTTTGCCCACACCTGACAACCGTACTTAAATGTTCTCCATCTGATCGTCTTCCACAGTTATTACCTTGTATTACTTGACCCTCCCTTTTAGATTGTAAGCCCTAGTGAGCAAAGACCTCTGATTCCTTCTGTATTGAATTGTATTGTAACTTTACTGTCTGCCCTCATGTTGTAAAGTGCTGTGTAAACTGTTGGCGCTATATAAATCCTGTATAATAATAATATTAGTGAGACTATTGTGGTCTGACAAGGGGACTGCCTCACTGCCAGAACACACTGATCAGCGCTCAAAGCCATTGACTTCAAGGGCTAATCGGATGCTGGTTTTCCAGCAGGTGTGACAGGAAGTCAGGTAAATCTGTGAGTGTTGTCACAGACGGGAGATACATTTATGCCTTGTTTAGACAATTCACCAATTACTTTTTTTTTTTTCACTTCAGACTCCACCTCATAGAGTTTTCGTTATTTTTACATAGGACGCTCTTTTAATCCCTTTGTGTCTGTCCGAAAGCGTCTCTATTCTGGTTTCGCATCATCAGTGAAAAACAACTGTTGTTTTTTATTTTTTATATGCAAAGTTTTTTTTTCATTTTAAATATGTTTATACACCAAAAAACAAACAAAGAAAAAGAGATATGTATACTCTATTTCTTTTACAACATTTTTCCTCGTACACTCCCCTTGTGAGTCACCCCCCCCCTTTTTTCCACCCCCCCACGTTCCCCTCCCCTTTTCTCACCAAAAGATTTTTTCCTGTTTCTTTTTCTTTTTATTTTTTTATTTATTATCTATTCTTCTTTTCCTTTAGATCTCTTCTCTTAGATTTTCAGCGTAACTCCAGGTCTTCTTAAATCTTTTCCATTTATCCCACTTCTGATTTTGATTTTTTTTTATTGCCCTCAATACTATTTTTTAGGTCTTCCATGACATATGTTCCTTCTACCATATCAATCCATTCCCAGACCTGGGGGCATTCGGCCTCTTGCCATTTCCTAGGAATAAGCCTTTTAGCCGCGTTAAGCAGGTGTGGGATTAGGGAGTTTTTGTAACTTTTAATGCTTTCTTCTGCTCCATGGAATAGAACGGCCCATGGATCCATCTTAATTTTCTTTTCTGTGATTTCCTCTATGAAACCCAGAATAGTCTCCCAGTATTTTCAAATTTTGGGGCATTCCCACCATAAGTGGGCCATCGTACCCATGGATCTGCATCCCCTCCAACACGCTGCTGATTGTCCTTCTTTAAATTTACTTAATTTATCTGGTGTTATGTACCATCCCGTCAGGCATTTGAAATTCATTTCTGCCGTCCGGATGTCGGTCGCAGAGGAGTGTGTCAGTTTTAATATTTTTTTTATTGTGCCCCTATCCCATTGTGTCCCTAATTCCCTCTCCCATTTTTTAATAAAAGGAGGTACCTCCTGCTCTTCCACCTTAAGTAGGATCTTATATCATTTTGAGATCGTTCCTTTAGAATTTCCTGTGGAACTTAGTTTTTCCAGTTCTGTTAACTGTTCTCCCATCCTTAAAGGTTGTGGTAATTTTAGGATTAAGTGTCTGAGCTGTTGGTACCTCCAGTTATTTATTGTCATAAAGTTTTTTTTTTTCCATTTCATTCAGTGATATTAAGTGACCATCCTTTATAACGTCTCTTAGTTGTTAAGTATCTTTTTTTATCCAATTTCCTCCCACCGAAACTTTGCCTGGTTCAAAATAATTGTTGTCCTTTAATGCTATAAGCGGTGAATTATATTCTCTATCAATTTTTTTGTGGATAGTGTCCCAAATATTAAGTGCATTCCTAGTGATCTCGTGTGTGTTTGTGCCCAAGACCCTACTTTGAGGGGGATTCCATATTATTTTTTCTAATTTCACCTCTGATAGTGCATTTTCTATACTGACCCACCGTTTTTCTTTATTTCCTCTAGCCCATTCCACCACTCTCGATAGTACCACCGCATCGTAAAAAAATTTGATATCGGGTATAGCAAGCCCCCCCTTTTCTTTTGGTTGTTTTAGAACCTGGAGCGAAATTCTATGCTTCTTATTTCTCCATATGAATTTCATGATCAGGTTTTTAAGGGTCTGAAACAATATATTTGGTAGAGAAATAGGGAGCATCTGAAATTTATATAGCATTTTTGGTATAAGTACCATCTTGCAAAAATTGATTCTGCCTATCCATGATATTGGTCTATTCTTTACCCTTGTTATTTCTGCTTTAATTTCATCCAAGAGTGGGATATAATTTATCTCGTAGATTTTTTTATTTGAAATTGTTAATTTAACCCCTAGATACTTAAGTTTTTCAACCCACGGAAATTGGTACTTGGCTCTAAGTTCTTGTTCCTCTGCCCTAGATGTGTTTACATTCACGACTTCTGTTTTAGTGATATTTAATTTGAAATTTGAAATTTCTCCATATTGACTACATGTTTCTAGTAATTTTGGGATTGATGTCTTGGGATTGACTAAGTAGAAAAGAACATCGTCTGCGAAAGCAGAAAGCTTGCATATCCTGGCTAGCAGGGGTTCTATTTAATGATAGAACAAATAGCATTGGTGACAGGGGGCATCCCTGTCTTGTTCCATTTTTCATTTTAAACGCTTGGGACAGACTTCCATTTATTTTTATCCTGGCTGTCGGGGCTTGATATAAAGTTCTAATCCACCTCATTATCGTCCACCCAAAGCCCATTTCTTCTAGCGTGTTTAGCATGAGTCCCCAGTCTACCCTGTCGAACGCTTTTTCTGCGTCTATCGACAGGAGTAGACTGGGGACCCCACTTTCCCTCATTCTTTGAAGAACAAGGAGAGCCCTCACCCCGTTGTCTCTTCCCTCTCTCCCCTGGATAAACCCTGTCTGGTCAGGATGGACAAGTTTTGTCATCTCCTGTTTTACTCTTCCGGCCAAGATCTTTGCGAATAGTTTGGTGTCTATATTCAACAAAGAAATCGGCCTATATCCTGAGCAGGTTTTGCTGTCTTTTCCTTCCTTTGGAATGACTGTGATAGTCGCCTCTGCTGCTTCTCTACTTAGCGGATAGTCTGTCCCCAACCCATTAAAATATTGACAGAGTCTAGGGATAAGTATCTCCTTAAATTTTTTATAGTATAGGACGGTAAAGCCATCCGACCCTGGGCTTTTACCTAACGCTGAATCTGCTAAAGCTGCCTTGATTTCATTTTCTGTGATGGGCCTGTCCATCACTAAAGCGTCTTCTTGACTGCATTTTGAAATACCTGCTTCCTTTAGAAAGTCTGTTATTTTATTCTCCTTTTCCCCTTGTTTCCACATCCTCTGTTCCACTGCGTATAACTTCTCGTAATATGCTCTAAAGGTCTCAGCTATTTCTTTTGTTGTATGTACTGTCTCCCCTCTCTCATTTTTAATTTTTTTGATATAATTTCTTGTTTTTTTTTCCGTAACATCCTGGCCAGATGTTTATTTGTTTTATTTCCCCACATGTATCTTTCTTTTGCAATTGTATTAAAATCCCTTTTTGTTTCTAGGTCTAGTAGCTCTTTTAGTTCGTTTCGTTTGTTCACTAGAGCAAGGATCTCCAAACTACGGCCCTCCAGCTGTTTCGGAACTACATTTCCCATGAGGCATTTCCCTGATATCACACTGTACATGGCAGTGTAGCCACCCTATGTTCAGTCTCACTGCAAGTTCCAGGAGCTCTTCCTGTTGGGTCTGAAAGAGTGACCCTCCCCCAGGGCGAGAACTGTCCCAGTAGTAATCGGCGCACGTACCTACCAGTAGGACGTGTGGCTCCTGGGCTCCAGACAGGCAGGGTTTTCCCCCCCCCCGCCCCAGCAGGCCTTCTCATCCGCCTTCTCTGGCTGCTTCTCACCCTCCAGGTAAGCCCCTGCTACTCAGGGCGATCTTCACCTCCCTAGGACCCGTAGGTGGCCGTCCTTGTTAGGACAGCCACGGCGGCAGCCTAATCTCCCCCAACGGAGATACAACTCCCCCGCGATCCGCTTCCTCCAGCTCCGGCCCCCCCAACAACCAGCCGCTCCCCCGTTCCTTCACTCTGGTCCATACGCCCCCCATACAGCCATCACCATTCAGAGGCACCTACTTGCGACCTCTCCACGGCAATTTTCGCCATTCCAGGTCGTTTTTTCGGGACCTCCGCGCCAGGCCTCTCTCAGACGCGGGGCCGCGATCCAGGAAAGTCCGCGGCTTCACCTGCGGCCTAACACCGCGCCGCAATTTCATACACAGAATCCCCTCCAAGCCACCAGAAACCTCCCAGGAGTTCGCCCCCAGCCCCCTGCAGGATTCATCCACCCCTCAACAACCAGTCCCCCCCATCCCAGTCCTTCCAGCTGACTATACATCAGCCTGGGTCCCTGGTCCTGCTCCCGGTCGGCGGCCATCTTGGTACACCCCAGCAGCAGTGACAGCTCTCACCCCACTGTTTCATAATTTAATAATACTTGATCCAGGGGCTTCGCCCGATCGCCATTCAGGGATCAGGAAGGAATTTTTTCCCCTACCAAAGCAAATTGGCACAGCACGGCTAGGGGTTTTTTGCCTTCCTCTGGATCAAGCTGGGAGGATTCACTGAATCCTCCCCCCATCGTCACCAAAAAATAACTACTTTGCCCCGGTGATTGGCTACCATGGCTAATCTGCGGTACTCTGCAGAAACCATTTGGGATCTGAGGAGTTGCGCCGCAATACTGCCAGCCATCACCAAAAAGACCCTAAGAATGGAGCAACTTTTGAGGATCGATCGACGATCGGCTATCAAAAATTTTAGCCATTTACCCCAGCCCAAGCACATCTTATGTGCTTTGATCAACACAAGATCGGCAGTAAAACATAGACTTGAAATCCATGACTTCATTCTACAACACGATTTAGACTGCCTCTTTATTACAGAGAGCTGGCTCGCAGCCGACTGTAACACCATTCTAGGAGAACTGGTGCCAGAAAACTACCGTATTATCACAGAAAACAGAATAGGGCAAAGAGGGGGAGGCCTGGCGGTGATCCACAAGACTCATCTTGCGATCACAAAACCAGCCCTTCAAAACCCTCTTCCATTCATGGAAACCCTTACTCTGCAACTGCAAGCAAATTCAAAGGAGACCGTCCACATTCTGCTCTGCTATAGGCCACCGGGCCCAAAATCGCAGCTGCTATCATCATGGACAGATTTCTTCTCCACTTATACCCTCAACAGCAAACACCTGCTGCTGTTAGGGGATTTCAATCTCTGGGCCAATTCCTCACAAGACATCGTTGCGGATGCCTGTATTGACCACCTGGAAGATTTAGGGTTACAGCAACTAGTATGTGGGCCCACACATGCTTCAGGCCACACACTTGATCTTATTTTCAGACAAGATCTGGAAATAAAAATTTTGGAAAATGAAAAGTTGCCATGGACAGACCACCATGCAATTAAATTCATTTCCACAATCCCCCCCACAACAAAAACATCGAATCCAGTGACAACACACTGGACTAGATGTCAGAAGAAGCTCCACTCGGAACTCTTCAGAACGATTTTAAGGAAAAAAATAGAAACAACTCAGCCGCATCAAACGGCCGTTGAAACATTGGAAGCCATCAACTCGGCCATGCTACAGTCAGCCGATTTGGTAGCGCCGAAACGAAGAACCCGCATTCGGAAAAACAACCGCAGCTGGTTTAACAACCAGCTGTCGTTACTGAAGCAAGAACGCAGAAGGGCAGAATCTGCTTGGAAAAGATGTTCTTCAGAGCTAAACTTATCCATCTACAAGGCGACAACAAGAAAATACCACAAAGGAATTTTCCAAGCCAAGAAGAATTATTTCTCGGAGGCTATCAACGGGGCCCTTAACCGCCCCCGTGAACTCTTCAAGATGGTCACCCAGACCATGAAACCAGGATGTATTGAAGCCCCCAGTTCTGACACACAAGAATTTTGCGATGAGCTATCGGATTATTTCGTTGATAAAATCGAGGCAATCCGTGAAAGCATTCAGCAAAACTTTTCTCCCCTCAGCCCCCCCTGCAGCCTCTCACACAGCACCCTTAGCAATTCTTCGATATCAGATAAGTTTACCCTAGAACCCATCTCCGTTGAGTCCACTAAAAATGTCATTTGTACTCTGCGCAATGGCGCAGCGCCAAATGACATTATCCCCATAAAACTGCTGAAGGAATGCGCCGACATCCTGGCTCCTCCCATTACGCAGCTTATCAACCAGTCTTTCTTGGAGGGCATAGTGCCCTCACAGTTGAAAGAGGGTATAATCCAACCCATCCTGAAGAAACCCTCCTTGGACCCCAAGGACCCACTCCACCGCCGTCCCATAACAAGCCTCAGCGTATTTTCTAAGATAATGGAAAAAGTAGTGGTACAACAGCTGCAACAGCATCTAGATACCCACAAGCTACTTGATCCATTGCAATCAGGCTTCCATCCCGGACATGGGACGGAAACAGCATTGCTGAAAGTATGGGACGATGTTCTCAAGGCCGCAGACGAAGGAGAATCTTGTCTCCTGGTTCTGTTGGACCTAAGTGCAGCTTTTGACACTGTAGACCACAATCTGTTACTGACTCGGCTTACTGAAGTAGCCAGGGTCGCAGAAGGCGATTTATCTTGGTTCTCCTCTTTTTTGGAAAACCGATCGCAAACAGTGAAGCTAGGACCGTTTACGTCTGAAAAACGCACAGTAACATGCGGAGTCCCTCAAGGATCGCCTCTGTCGCCAGTGCTATTCAACATCTACCTTCGTCCTCTTTTTGAGATTATTAGCAGCCAAAAACTGCTTTATCACTCTTATGCAGACGACACGCAACTGTATTTCCGCATCTGCAACAGACAGGATCACCACCTCAATCTAGAGACATGTCTCTCTTTGATAGAGGATTGGATGACAAAGAGTTATCTTAAACTCAATGGAGCGAAAACAGAACTTCTTCTGTTTCACGCCAAACGTAGGAATCAACTTTCAACAGCGTGGACCCCCCCGCCTATTTTGGGCAAACTCATCACCCCTAGCGCCAAAGTCAAAAGCCTAGGGGTCATTTTTGACTCCTTTATGACAATGGACGCACAAATAGGGTCAGTGGTCAGCGGATCTCACCATCTACTGCGCCTACTACGCAGACTCACTCCGTTTCATCCCTAAAGAAGACCTAGCGGTCGTGGTGGGGGCTATTGTAAACTCCAGGCTGGATTATGCAAATGCCCTTTACCTCGGCCTCCCCAAGTACCAAATCGCTCGTCTGCAAGTCGTTCAGAATACGGCCGTCAGACTTGTGACTGGGAAAAAGCCCTGGGAATCCATCTCACCTTCACTGAGATCCCTTCATTGGCTGCCAGTCAAAGACAGAATTGCTTTTAAAGCTCTCTGTCTTACGCATAGATGTGTCCATGAGAGTGCCCCCTTTATTTATGCGAATTAATAAAAGCGCATAATCCAAATCGCGTTTTGCGATCCACGAATCAGAACCTGCTCCAGGTTCCGAAAGCCAACTTCAAGTCCAAAGGAGAGAGAAGATTTGCGATCCAGGGTCCCAGACTATGGAACGCTTTACCAACCAGCATTCGGTTGGAGGAGAACCACCTAGCATTTAGGAAAAAGGTCAAGACTTTTCTCTTTTGATATCAAAGGAGACAGGAACAACAAGCGCCCAGAGGCGATTCAGTTCGCATGTGCCGCGCTATATAAGTTTTCATTCATTCATTCATTCATTCATTCATAAAACTCTGACATTCACAGACATGACTAAGCATTATGGGAATTGTAGTTCCTGAACAACTGGAGGGCCATAGTTTGGAGACCCCTGCACTAGAGCATGATATATCTCTCGTTGTTTTACCTTTTTTTATGTTTTTGCTCCAGGTTAAATATGTCTGTTATTATTTTATCTCTTTTGCAACTTCTTTCTTTTTTTTTCCTCGTCCCTTCCAAGATCAGGATCCCTCTGATCACTGTTTTATGTGCATCCCACAATATTGCCCTCGATATTTCCTTTGTGTCGTTAATCCTAAAATAGTCTTCCAACTCCTTTTTGATCCTAACTAAGCTACCCTCGTCCATCACTAATTCCTCGTTGAGCCTCCAGTTCTGAAATCGTTTCTGGTTTCCTGGCACGTTCAAGGTTATACTTATTGGCGCGTGATCTGAGAGTGTGATGGCTCCTATCTCTGCCTCTGCCACCATCTCCAAACCACTATGGTCCACAAAGATGTGGTCGATACGGGAATAGCTACAGTGAACTGGGGAGTAGAACGTATAGTCCCGCTGTCCCGGATTCAGGACTCTCCAGACGTCTACCAGTTGGTTTCTGTATAAACTATTTTTTATCTTTTTTAAGAGCATTTTATTTATCTCTTGTGGCTGAGAGGTCTTATCCACCCCTGGGTCGAGACAGAAGTTTAGATCGCCCCCCAGAATCAACTTTCCTTGCTTGAAATATTTCAGTTTTTCTAGTAAGTTGACAAGATATTTTATCGGATGGACATTAGGAGCATAGATGTTTACTAATGTACATTCCATTCCTTCCAGTTCCCCCTTAAGGAAGAGGAATCTCCCGTCAGGATCCACCAACCTGTCGGTTAAGGTGAACCGAACTCCTTTGGCTATGCCAATAGCTACTCCCCTAGCTCGTTTGGAGATGGTATCGCCATAAAACCAATTGGGGAAATCTGATGAATATAATTTTATATTGGATTGTAATGTAAGGTGAGTTTCTTGCAGGTAGGCCAGGTTCGTTTTATAACTTTTTAATTCCTTTAAAATCTTGTGTCTTTTTGTTGGGCTGTTAAGACCACACATTATACGACAGTAGTTTAATTATCGGCATCTTTTTCTCTTTTTCCCCTTTTCCCTTCTCTGTTCTCGGATAGCCCCTATGTCTGTCTTTAGACTGTTCTTTCTTCTTGATTCATTTGGTGAGATAGTTCCCTTCTCCTACCCTCCCTCCCTCTCCCTCCCCTCTCCATCCCTCCCCTCCCTCCCTCCTCCTTTCCCCCCCTCCCCTCTCCCTTCCCCTCCCCCCCCCCCTGTTGGCCATCTATCGGCCACTGGGCCAACCTCCAATTTGGGTTTGACTCAGTTTTCTCTAGATGGGGCCTGGGATTTAACTCTCCCCCCCTCATTTTGAAGGGGGGGAGAGATGCCGGTCTTCACCTTGCCATGAGGGAAGCTTAGCCTAGCCCCTCCCCCTCTCGTCTTGCTCCCCTCTACTCCCAGCCAGGGATAGCTGGTATTTGAATGTCCAGTCTGCTACAGAATGTTTTTAGATCTTCCGGGAATCTTAAGATGGCAGACCTCCCGTCCTTAGACCCTATTAGACAAGCTGGAAAACCCCAGTTATATTTAATTTTCTGAGTTGATAACTGGTTTAAAAGAGGTTTTGATAAACGTCGTCTTGCCAATGTTTCTGACGCCAAGTCGGAGAAGATCTGGAGTTCTGATCCTTTATATAGCAAAGGTGGTTTCCCTCTTAGATTTTTCCAGATCTTTTCCTTTTCTTCAAACGTCCTGAATCTTACAACAACGTCTCTTATCCTCTCAGTATCTATTCTTCTGGGGTTACCCACACGATGTACTCTGTCTATCCTAATTGGATCCTCTGGGGGTCTTTCCAATACTGGATTGAATATTTCCTGCATGATCTTCCTCAGCTCCTCTCCTTGCTCCTCCGGTATTAATTTGATTCTTAAATTTTTTCTCCGATTTCTATTTTCCTGGTCTTCCAATTTATATAAGATATGCCTCTGCTGTAATTTTATCTGTTCTATTTGATCTTTTAAATGCGTTGAATCTTGTTCTTGCTTCTCTGTTTTTTCTTCCACAGATTCTATTCTGGTAAGAAGATGTCCTAGGTCCGTCCGTAGCGTTTGTATTTCTCCCTTGATGACATTCTCCAATCTCAGCAGCATTTCTGCCATTTCACTCTTTGATGGGCCTAGTTCATCTGCTCCTTGTTCATCCGTCCAGCTCAGCTCTAGTTCTTTATCCAAAATTTCCTCTGCCCTTACTTCCATTGGTTTTTCCTTTGAGGTCTTATTGTCCATTTTCTTGTCTTTGTTTCCTTGTTGTTGTTGTTTCTTTGTGTCCTGGGATCGTGGACTGTCCTCTGTTGTCATATATTGTCTAATGGAGCTTGTTGCTATTGGATTACTTGATATATTTTGGGGTGTTTTCGGGGCCCCCCCCTTTGTGGACCTACTCATCATCCTTTGCATGATGTGCACTCTCCTTCTGATTCTCTTCCCCAGTTTGATCTCTTAGGTCCTAAAAGATCTTAAGGGTCCCTATTTTGCCCCCTTTCCCCAGGAGTCCCTGTAAGTCTCACAGGTTCCTCAAGTCGTCCTAAAAAAAAAAAAATGCAGGTGCTGGGAGTTTTTTTTTAGGGATTTCCGGAATATATCCTCGTTGTTCATTTACACTTTACACTTTCGCTCCGCGCCTCTCCCTCCCCTCTCTTTCTCCTCTCTTTTCTTTTTTCCCTAGATGCACATTCCTCTTCCCCTGGTGCTCTCTTTTCCCTGCTTCCTGTCTCCTCAGAGTTAGGTCATCTACAGTGCTTCTTCAGGCAGGGTCCACTCCAGAGCGGGTTTTTCCTTAATCTTTATCTTCTTTTCACAGAATTTGAATAATAAATGTTAAAAAGAGAATAAGTGAAGCACAAAATTAAATCAGTCCAACATAAAATTAATATTCAAAGGATGTGTGAGAGTCCAAAGAAACAGTGAACTTCAGATTCCATGGAGTGCTGAAAAAGATCCACAATCGTGACAGTCCCTCCACCTCAGGTTTGACTAAACACATTCACCTCCCGGCATGGACCCCTGAACAAACAGGAGGTCATGCAAGCAGAAAGACACCTGGTTACCACAGACCAACGTTTTCTCTCACGTCTTCTTATTGATCAGCAAAGTCACTGGATCATAAGTAATAAATAAAAGAAACAATCTCACTGTATAGAAATAACATTTATTAATGTGTTTAACACTAGGGATGAGCTTCGTGTTCGATCGTTCGTCGAAAACGAACAAATCGGGTCGTTCGCGCCAAATTCGAATGACCCATAATTCACTGCGGCGTTGCGCGCTGATGATTGGCCAAGCATGCACCATGACCCCGCATGCTTGGCCAATCACAGCGCCCAAAAAACGAAGAGACCTGTGTGCTTTGGCCAATTAGGGCTCAGGGCTTTAGCACACGCCCCACACTATAAAAGGCCGCCTCCCGGGCGGCCTCGTGTAGTGTGTTCCGGCTTGCTTAGAGAAGTGAGACAGACAGAGAGAGAGAAAGAGATAGATAGATAGAGACACAGGGGTAGATTGATGTAGCACTTACGCCGCCGTTTTTAGAGATGCGCGGCGTAAGTGTTACTTCGCGCCGTCGGATCCATGCGCCATACCTACTATACCAGATCTGCCTTCAAATAGGCTTCTTCTTACGGGCGTAACTTTTCCACGCCAGTGTGGCTTTGGCGCATCTTTACGCGGGACAGATCAACCGTTCCCATGGATTATGTATTCAAATATGCAAATGAGGGAGAACCGCGGATTCAGAAACGTACGTTTGTCCGGCGCAGGCGTTACCCGGTGCGCGGAACTGCAATTTCCTGCGGAAAGTTACCCCTCATAAAGCAGGGGTAACTTTGCACCGGAGTTGAACAGATCAGTTGGAGAGCAGCTAAAGCAACACTGTTACAGACGAAATGAGCAACAACACTTGCTGGACAACACATCTGTCTGCCAACATGCCAATGGCAGCCGTGCTCATAGCCCTACTGCGTCGACGGGCACGTAGGAGGGCACGGGAGAGGATATTCCGCACGCGCATTGACGTCTTTGGCATGAGTGATTTGGAGGTGTTTCGCCTATTCAGATTCAGCCCTTAAGCCATCCTGGAATTAGCCACAACCCTGCAGGATGACATCACCAGCCAAACACACCGCTCACATGCAGTGCAGCCACTGGTCAAGGTCCTGGCAACACTCCATTTCCTTGCCAGTGGATCTTTTCAAAGAACAAGTGGAGTGGTGGCTGGGATGTCAAAATCCACCATGAGCAGATGCGTGCACCAGGTTATCCCCGCAATCCTCAGACGCATGGCCAACCAAATCATCAAACCCACCACCGAGGAGCTGCGGCAGAAGGCAATGACAGATTTCTACAGAATTGCCAGATTCCCACACACTGTTGGGGCCATTGATTGCACGCATGTGGCACTACGGCCCCCCCGGGACACAGAGCACATATACTGCAATCGGAAGCACTGGCATTCCATCAATGTACAGGTGATAGTTGATGCCCAAGGCCTAATATGGCATGTCCGTGGCGAGGACCCCGGGGCCAGCCACGACAGCTACATATACCGTCAAAGCACCATCTCAACAGAATTTGAACAGAACGTGTATGGGGACAGCTGGCTGGTTGGTGAGTGACATGGGTGGCAGACATGACTGTCCCCCCCCATGATGCACACATCACAAGGGGCATATGCACCACTAACATCCTCCTGTCTTTTCCTTACCAGGTGACGCAGCATATGCACTTGGACCCCATCTCATGACTCCATTCCGGGATCCCCAAACCAGAGGAGAGGAAAGATACAATGAAGCACACATAAAAACCCGTGCAGTGGTGGAGCGCACCTTTGGCCTCCTGAAGTCACGTTTCCGATGCCTGGATAAGTCTGGGGGTACCCTGTTGTATTCCCCAAACTCTGTGTGCCAGATCATTGGGGCATGTTGCATTCTGCACAACTTTGCCGTGAGAAAGGGCCTGGAGATTGACTTACGTGATGACCTGACCCCCGAACCACACAGTCCCCCCCTGCCCGAGGGTCCCCCGTCTGCTGAGAGAAGAGCAGTCAGGAGGGTCCTTGTGGTAGGCTACTTTTCACGTTAAACACACACATTAATCATGGCACAAGGAGAATGCATGCATGCACACCACTGTGATCCCTAGATCACACACACCCCACATCCACATCAAATTGGATTAGACCAAAGTACACCACATGGGACTTGGGAGAAACAACGCCACGCCACGGCTCCAATTATGTTGCTGTACATTCATACACCATTCACACGTGTCGTGGGGATAATTTCTCCCCAACGACTAATGGTGACACCCCTTAATGACAGGAGTGTCACCCCCACACATTCACACAACATTCACACTGTAGCCTGCACTCCTCACCGTGTGCAGGGATATAAAAATAAATAAAACTCATAACCTGAGTTTTAAACAAAAAATTTCAAAAATCAACGGCCCTGTCGTGGGCTCCGTCTTGTCCCTAGGCTCCTGGGGCGCAGTTGCCTGGGGCGAGCCTCAGGTGGGGGGGCTGGTGGTTGAACCTCCCCCAGTCTCTCCCTGGCTGCCTGGCTGCCCTCCATTGCCACGGCTAGCCGGTGGAGGTAGGAATTGGTGACAGCCTGCATCCGCAGCCGGCGGGTTGTATTGCTGCGCTGTTGGCGCCGTGTCTGCCTCCCCTCCTCACGGACAGCAGCTGCCAGGCTCCGGACCTCAGAGACCAGGCTAGATGTTGTGGTCTGCATGTCCACCAGGCAGGACAGAAGGGCTGCCCCGTTCCCAACAACGTCCTGCATGCTTTCATTTATACTTGTATTTTGCCCAGCCTGCTGGGCTCTCGGCCGAGGACGCCAGGCTATCTGCGACCCGATGCAGATCACCCGCAAGACACCCAATATGGCGGGTCTGCCTTGTCTGGTCCCTTGCCAGATGGTCCTCAAACTCCTCAGCGACTCCACGGGATTTTTTGGTTGCCTTACTAGAGGCCTGAGAGGCTGGAGGATGGCTGTAGGGGAGGTCCTTTGAGGGGGTATCCCTGGAAGGGATGGTGTCCCTTGATGGGGTATCCCTGGAGGGGATGGTGTCCCTTGATGGGGAATCTATCATGGGGGGGAGGTTTGGGAGGGCCCAGGTATGGGGGTCTCCTCCAGCAGATACAGAGCATCCTCTTCTACCCCGACGTGCTCCTCCTCAACCTCCTCAAGCAATGAGGTAGGCGCGATCTCCACCATGGATGGGGTGGCTCGCCCTGCAACCAATGACGGACCAGCTCCATCCTGCACATCTGTGGATGACACAAAACAATCACATGTTGGAGGACCCACACACTTGTCACATGTTCCCCTCCCCCCCACCCATGCTACACACCAGAAAGAAGATAAAACACACTTACCTGTCCTCAAGGGCTGTTCCCCTGATTCGAAGCCCTGCAGGCCCTCCACAAGCTCCCTATCCAGCAACCTGGCCACGACCATGTCCTCTCGCGTCAGGGTGATCCGTGTGGCTGGTCCTCCACCTGTGCCAGTGGCATGCTTCCTCATTGCCACTAGTTTGTCCTTTACCAATCTCCGCATGACATTGATCTTCTTGCGGATGTGCTTGGGCTCCCTGTCCGCCACACCAACAGCATTGACCTGCGTGGTTAGCTCCGCATAGATGCGTGTTTTCTCGGTTTTACCAGTGTTGCCACTCTGTGGCCCATAGAGGCGGGCACCATGTTGGGAGAGCCCATCTATAATCACAGCCTTCTCCTCTGGGCTGAAATTCAACATCCCCCGGTTAGCAGAAGACTCTGGTGCAGCCATAATTCAAGCAAAAAGCAGGATGCAAAAGCCCTAGCACTTAAAAAAAAAGCTGGTCGCGTTTTGCAAGTGAGTGGCGCTTCTGTGTGCGTATTTATGTAGTAGGAAGTGGTGCGGCGGATCTTGGGGGTGACGTCGGCGCCGTTCTGCACATGCGCAGAGGAGGCAGACAGCCCGGTGACATCATTGCGCATGCGCCGTTTAAGATACACCATACGTATCTCTCTGCGCAACCGTCAGACCATCATTTGCATGTGGTGACGCCCACTTAAAGTTCCGCCACTTTACGCCGCCTTACGCCGTCTAAAAAACGCTGCGCTGGTGAGTGAAATATTGATGAATAAAGTACATGCCTCTCTTCGCTGGTCCGGCGTAGCGGAAAAAAGATGCGCAACGCCGGAACAACGATGCGCCATTGTACATGAATCTACCCCACAGTGTCTTTTTAGATAGATAGATAGATAGATAGATAGATAGATAGATCAGGGAGGCTACTAGTTAGTATAGTTAAATGTACAGTTTGTAGAGAATATATTGACATCCCTAGGAGTTGTCAATATATTTATAAACTGTATAGCTTAGCTATTTCTGCTATTAGTATCTGTCAGGCAGGAGATTGTGCTTGATGCTCTAACGTGTTAGTCAACGTGTGCTAGTTAATTGCACATAGACACATTAACTGTTACTGCAAGTGTGCTATTTATTTGCACAGAAAGGCAGTTGCTGTTAATGCAAGTGGGCTATTGAATTGCACAGAAACGCAGTCGCTCTGACTGTGCGTGTGCTGTTTAATACCACCTTAGCGCATTTGGTGTCACCGCACGTGTGCTGTTACATACCACCTTAGCGCATTTGGTGTCACCGCACGTGTGCTGTTACATATCACCTGAGCGCATTTGGTGTCACCGCACGTGTGCTGTTACATACCACCTGAGCGCATTTGGTGTCACCGCACGTATGCTGTTACATACCACCTGAGCGCATTTGGTGTCACCGCACGTGTGCTGTTACATACCACCTTAGCGCATTTGGTGTCACCGCACGTGTGCTGTTACATACCACCTGAGCGCATTTGGTGTCACCGCACGTATGCTGTTACATACCACCTTAGCGCATTTGGTGTCACCGCACGTGTGCTGTTACATATCACCTGAGCGCATTTGGTGTCACCGCACGAGTGCTGTTACATACCACCTTAGCGCATTTGGTGTCACCGCACGTGTGCTGTTACATACCACCTGAGCGCATTTGGTGTCACAGCACGTGTGCTGTTACATACCACCTTAGCGCATTTGGTGTCACCGCACGTGTGCTGTTACATACCACCTGAGAGCATTTGGTGTCACCGCACGTGTGCTGTTACATACCACCTGAGAGCATTTGGTGTCACCGCACGTGTGCTGTTACATACCACCTGAGCGCATTTGGTGTCACTGCACGTGTGCTGTTACATACCACCTTAGCGCATTTGGTGTCACCGCACGTGTGCTGTTACATACCACCTGAGCGCATTTGGTGTCACCGCACGTGTGCTGTTACATACCACCTTAGCGCATTTGGTTTCACCGCACCTGTGCCGTTACATACCACCTGAGCGCATTTGGTGTCACCGATCGTGTGCTGTTACATACCACCTTAGCGCATTTGGTGTCACCGCACGTGTGCTGTTACATACCACCTTAGCGCATTTGGTGTCACCACACGTGTGCTGTTACATACCACCTGAGCGCATTTGGTGTCACTGCACGTGTGCTGTTACATACCACCTTAGCGCATTTGGTGTCACTGCACGTGTGCTGTTACATACCACCTGAGCGCATTTGGTGTCACCGCACGTGTGCTGTTACATACCACCTGAGTGCATTTGGTGTCACCGCACGTGTGCTGTTACATACCACCTGAGCGCATTTGGTGTCACCGCACGTTTGCTGTTACATACCACCTTAGCGCATTTGGTGTCACCGCACGTGTGCTGTTACATACCACCTTAGCGCATTTGGTGTCACCGCACGTGTGCTGTTATATACCACCTGAGCGCATTTGGTGTCACCGCACCTGTGCTGTTATATACCACCTGAGTGCACTTAGTGTCACTGTACGTGTGCTGTTATATACCACCTGAGCGCATTTGGTGTCACCGCACCTGTGCTGTTATATACCACCTGAGCGCAGTTAGTGTCACTGTACGTGTGCTGTTAAATACCACCTGAGCGCAGTTAGTGTCACCGCACCTGTGCTGTTATATACCACCTGAGCGCAGTTAGTGTCATTGTACGTGTGCTGTTACATACCACCTTAGCGCAGTAAGTGTCACCGCACCTGTGCTGTTATATACCACCTGAGCGCAGTTAGTGTCACTGGACGTGTGCTGTTATATACCACCTGAGCGCAGTTAGTGTCACTGTACGTGTGCTGTTATATACCACCTGAGCGCAGTTAGTGTCACTGTACGTGTGCTGTTACATACCACCTGAGCGCAGTTAGTGTCACCGCACCTGTGCTGTTATATACCACCTGAGCGCAGTTAGTGTCACTGTACGTGTGCTGTTATATACCACCTGAGCGCAGTTAGTGTCACCGCACCTGTGCTGTTATATACCACCTGAGCGCAGTTAGTGTCACTGTACGTGTGCTGTTACATACCACCTGAGCGCAGTTAGTGTCACCGCACCTGTGCTATTATATACCACCTGAGCGCAGTTAGTGTCACTGTACGTGTGCTGTTATATACCACCTAAGCGCAGTTAGTGTCACTGTACGTGTGCTGTTACATACCACCTGAGCGCAGTTAGTGTCACCGCACCTGTGCTGTTATATACCACCTGAGCGCAGTTAGTGTCACTGTACGTGTGCTGTTATATACCACCTGAGCGCAGTTAGTGTCACCGCACCTGTGCTGTTATATACCACCTGAGCACAGTTAGTGTCACTGTACATGTGCTGTTACATACCACCTGAGCGCAGTTAGTGTCACCGCACCTGTGCTATTATATACCACCTGAGCGCAGTTAGTGTCACTGTACGTGTGCTGTTATATACCACCTAAGCGCAGTTAGTGTCACTGTACGTGTGCTGTTACATACCACCTGAGCGCAGTTAGTGTCACCGCACCTGTGCTGTTATATACCACCTGAGCGCAGTTAGTGTCACTGTACGTGTGCTGTTACATACCACCTGAGCGCAGTTGGTGTGACTCCGCTTGTGCTGTTACATACCACCTGAGCGCAGTTAGTGTCACTGTACGTGTGCTGATACATACCACCTGAGCGCAGTTAGTGTCACCGCACCTGTGCTGTTATATACCACCTGAGCGCAGTTAGTGTCACTGTACGTGTGCTGTTATATACCACCTGAGCGCAGTTAGTGTCACCGCACCTGCGCTGTTATATACCACCTGAGCGCAGTTAGTGTCACTGTACGTGTGCTGTTACATACCACCTGAGCGCAGTTAGTGTCACCGTACCTGTGCTGTTATATACCACCTGAACGCAGTTAGTGTCACTGTATGTGTGCTGTTATATACCACCTGAGCGCAGTTAGTGTCACTGTACGTGTGCTGTTACATACCACCTGAGCGCAGTTAGTGTCACCGCACCTGTGCTGTTATATACCACCTGAGCGCAGTTAGTGTCACTGTACGTGTGCTGTTATATACCACCTGAGCGCAGTTAGTGTCACCGCACCTGTGCTGTTATATACCACCTGAGCGCAGTTAGTGTCACCGTACCTGTGCTGTTATATACCACCTGAGCGCAGTTAGTGTCACTGTATGTGTGCTGTTATATACCACCTGAGCGCAGTTAGTGTCACTGTACGTGTGCTGTTACATACCACCTGAGCGCAGTTAGTGTCACCGCACCTGTGCTGTTATATACCACCTGAGCGCAGTTAGTGTCACTGTACGTGTGCTGTTACATACCACCTGAGCGCAGTTGGTGTGACTCCGCTTGTGCTGTTACATACCACCCGAAACACAGTTGGTGTCACTGTACGTGTGCTGTTATATACCACCTGGACGCATAAATATGTCTGGAAGGACAACAAGGAGAGGCAGAGAGTCACGAGAGCAAGCAGGCTCTGCATGTAGAGGTAACGCTGGTAGTGTATGTGGTGCATCCTCTTCAGCACGTGGCCGTGGCCGTGGCCGCTCGTCCTTCTTTTCGGGAGCTGGCCGTGTTGAGCCTCAACATGCAGAGAAATTAGTAGAGCCATCCTCATCCTCCTCATCCTCTCTCACACAGACTGATCAAAGTTTTTCTGGCAAAGCAGCTGCCAAGGCGTCCTCTTCCCGCTGCACAATGGCTTCACACAATACTTCCCTAGTACCACCATGTCCTCCTGAGGAGTCCCCCGAACTGTTTCAACACAGTGTTGGGTACATGCTGCAGGAAGATGCGCAGCGTTTTGAAGACTCCGATGACGGAACACTGATAGAGGAAGGCATTGATGTTCCCCCAGGGAGAGGGGGTGTCCGAGAGGGACAGCAATTTGTCAGTGATGATGTTCCCCCAGCTGAAGCATACTGCCAGGTTGTTGACAGTGATGAGGAGGGAGGGGATGATGAGGTCACTGACTCTACCTGGGTGCCTGATAGGAGAGAGGAGGAGGAGGAGGAGGAGGAGGACGAGGCACAGGCACATCTCCAAAGAGGCAGGATGCCCTCCAGGGGTCAGCTTAAGGTCAAACCCACTGCATTACAGCGCACATCTACGGCGCTTGTGCATGGCGCTGCTGTGTCTGACCGGTACAGCAAAAGTTCTTTGGTGTGGGCCTTTTTTGAAACATGTCCACAAGATCGTACCTTTGCTATTTGCAACTTATGTCGCAAGCGTATTTAGCGTGATACATCAACCGCCTGGGTACCACATGCTTGTCCAGACATATGTCGACCTGCCATGCAGCTCGTTGGCAAGCACACCAAAAAGACCCACACCAAAGACAAAAGCGTACCCCCCCTTGCCCTTCTGGGACCTCCAACCCCAGTAGACCCCCAGTCCTCTCTGAATCCTGCAGTGAAGGTGTAGAAATAGGTGTGTCACAAGCTAGTAGTAGCGGTCAATCTACTGATAGTACCAGGCAAATTTCCCTGCCCCAGCTGCTGCAGCGCCGAAAGAAGTACAATCCCAGCCATCCACATGCCCAGCAGTTGAATGCTAGCTTAGCGAAATTGCTAGCACTTCAACTGCTACCTTTTCAGTTGGTAGATTCTGCCCCCTTCCGTGAGTTTGTGCAATGTGCAGTACCTCAGTGGCAAGTACCAAAACGCCACTTTTTCTCACGGAAGGCTATTCCGGCTCTCTACCAGCATGTGGAAGGCAATGTCCATGCCTCGCTGAACAGGGCGGTCAGAGGTAAGGTGCATATTACCGCTGACTCATGGTCCAGCAGGCATGGACAGGGACGTTACCTGTCTTTTACGGCGCATTGGGTGACTCTGCTGGCAGCTGGAAAGGACGCAGGGCAAGGTCCAGTAGTTTTGGAGGTTGTTCCGCCACCACGCCTCCAAAACAATACTACTGCTTGTAACACACCTCTTTCCTCCACCCCCTCCTCTTCTTCTTCCTCTATGGCCTCTTCCTGTGGGGATGTTTTCTCTGAACCAGCCGTGCTCCGTAGGCGTACGAGGGGATACGCAGGAATGCAGGCCAAGAGATGCCATGCGATGCTAGAGCTGGTGTGCTTGGGAGACAGGAGCCACACTGGGGAAGAGGTTTTGTCAGCTCTGCAGGGTCAGGCTGAGAGGTTGTTGACGCCACGCCAGCTGAAGCCTGGAATGGTGGTCAGCGATAATGGCACCAACCTCCTCTCTGCCCTGCGACAGGGAAAACTCACCCACGTGCCCTGTTTTGCGCATGTCCTCAATTTGGTGGTGCAGCGGTTCTTGGGCAGGTACCCGGGCTTGCAGGATGTCCTGAAGCAGGCCAGGAAAGTCTGTGTGCATTTTCGAAGGTCATATAATGCCACTGCTCAGCTGACTGACCTCCAAAGGGAATACAACCTGCCCAAGAACCGCCTAATTTTTGACATGCCCACCAGATGGAACTCAACGTTGGCCATGCTGCAGCGGCTGCACACGCAGCAACGGGCCATCAATGAGTACCTGTGCCAATATGGCAGCAGAACTGGGTCAGGGAAGCTAGGTTTTTTTTCCCCACGCCAGTGGGCCTTGATCAGGGATGCATGCACTGTCCTGTCACCATTTGAGGAGGCCACGAGGATGGTGAGCAGTGACAGTGCATGCATCAGTGAGACTGTCCCTCTTATTCACATGTTGGAGCACACGCTACGTGGAATAATGGACAGGGCCCTTGAGGCAAAACAGAGGGAGGAAGAGGAGGACTTCCTTACCTCTCAAGGCCCCCTTTACCCAGACAGTGGTCCTGCTTGTCCACCTAGCACACAGGAAGAGGAGGAGGAGGAGGAGGATTGTATCAGCAGCATGGAGGTGGAGCCTAGCACTCAGCAGCAGCAGTCTTCAAGGGATCATTTACAGTCCCAAGGAGCACATGGAGTTTTACGTGGCTGGGATGAGGTGCCTGTGGATCCTGTCGTCCTCAGTGACCCAGAGGACTGTGCCCCGAATGCCTCTGCAAACCTACGCTGCATGGCCTCCCTGATCCTGCAAAGCCTGCGTAAGGATCCTCACGTACGTGCTATTAAGGAGAGGGATCATTACTGGCTGGCGACCTTTCTTGATCCACGTTACAAGAGTAAGGTTGCGGACCTTATGTTGCCATCGCAGAGGGAGCAGAAGATGAAACTTCTGCGGGAGGCCTTGCAGAAGGGTCTGTGCAATGCGTTCCCAGAACCGGGGGTTTACCAAAACCTGGCTCTGGACAACGTCTTGCTGAGGCTTCGGTGAGTCACAGAAGGGGCGGTGGAGAAGGTGGTCGTCTGACCGATGCGTTCAGGCAGTTTTTTAGTCCGCAGCCCCAAGGTCTGACCGGTTCCAGCAACCATCGCCAGCGTCTGGTTTACATGGTCCGGGAATACCTAGGGGCAATATCCGACTTGGACACCTTCCCCACCGAAAATCCTCTGGTTTACTGGGTCTTGAGGATGGATCACTGGCCAGAGCTTGCCCAGTACGCAATTGAGCTACTGGCTTGCCCTGCATCCAGTGTTCTTTCAGAACGGACATTCAGTGCTGCTGGAGGCTTTGTGACTGATCACAGGGTGCGCCTCTCCACCGGCTCTGTTGATCGACTGACCTTCATCAAAATGAATCAGGCTTGGATCAACACCAGCTACCAAGCACCTGATGCTGATATTAATGAATATTATCTTTTTGTTGAAATGTCGGATCCCTTTTAGACTGCTGATGCTGAGTGACTGTCCTCTTATGCTGCTGATGGAATATCCTTCTCCTCCTCACTTTTCTTGCTGATAGCTAGTAAGAAATGTTGTGTTTCTGGGCTCCGCCACCAGTGCCTAAGGCACAATTTTTCAGCCCCTGTTTAACAGGGGCGCCTAATAACAATTTTTGATGCAATACTTTGCACGTGGCTCCTTGTTGCGCTCCAATTGGAGTTATTGTGAGGGGTTGCAGTGTTGTGTTGTGCCCAAGGCCCAATTTTTCTGCCCCTGTTTAACAGGGGCGCCTAATAACGATTTTTGATGCAATAATTTGCACGTGGCTCCTTGTTTCGCTCTAATTGGAGTTATTGGGAGGGGTTGCAAGTGTTGTGTTGTGCCCAAGGCCCAATTTTTCTGCCCCTGTTTAACAGGGGCGCCTAATAACAATTTTTGATGCAATACTTTGCACGTGGCTCCTTTTTGCACTCCAATTGGAGTTATTGGGAGGGGTTGCAGTGTTGTGTTGTGCCCAAGGCACAATTTTTCAGCCCCTGTTTAACAGGGGCGCCTAATAACAATTTTTGATGCAATACTTTGCACGTGGCTCCTTGTTGCGCTCCAATTGGAGTTATTGGGAGGGGTTGCAGTGTTGTGTTGTGCCCAAGGCACAATTTTTCAGCCCCTGTTTAACAGGGGCGCCTAATAACAATTTTTGTTGCAATACTTTGCACGTGGCTCCTTGTTGCGCTCCAATTACAGTATGTTTGAGGGGTGCTCTTTTTTCTAAAAATTTTCTTTCACAAAACAATAATGGCCCCCCACCACCGCTAAAATATTCGACATAATGTTGCCACACAGAACTTGCGCAAGTAGCATTAATTTCTTTTTTTTTTATAGTCCTCTCATGTTGTGCAGGGACATTTCTAAACACATGCCACTACTATAGACACCCAGCAGGTGTGATATTTATAGGATTTTTTTTTTCACTTTAAGCATCATTAAAATGGCTGCTCCAGAAAAATTGCCCGTTTTAAAAAAAAAAAATTCCATTGATACATGTTTCCTGGGGCAAGACCCGGGTTCTAAACAACGTTTTGCAAAATTTAATTGAATTTTGGTCTTTAAAACTACCGTTTTTGAATTCAACGTTCGGGTCCCATAGACTTCAATTGGGTTCGAAATATTCGTGCGAACCCGCGGTCTGTTCGAACGTACTGGTGCAAACCGAACCCGGGGGTGTTCGGCTCATCCCTATTTAACACAAACTACTCACATAAAATCGATAAAACCGGCATGTATCACAAGTCTTTATATCTTTCAAAGGACAGCAGCGGGTGATGTCAGCACGCAGCTCCTCCCCTGTACGCGTTACGTTCCTTCCAACTTCCTCAGTGGGTAATATTAGGTTACGCAAATGTTTATTTTAATTAAAATTTAACTTATTAAATTATTAATTAAATGAGTCATTCATTAAAAAATACTGTATTAAGTTAAATTCGCGGAAATTCACTCTCTTGATCAATATTTTTTTTTTTGTGATATGTAAGAGAGTAGACATGTGCACACTGAAATATTTTGAATTAATTAAGGTAGAATCTGTCATTGAAAGCTTATGGTGTCTATCGAATGTTCAAAGAAGAGCAGCTAAACTGTTTGGCCGCATACACACGATCGAATCTATCTGTTGAAAACAGTCAGACGGACCGTTTCAGCAGACAAATTCGATCGTGTGTACGGGCGGACAGACAGATTTTTCCAGCAGACAGATTTTAAAGCATGCTTTAAAATCTGTCTGCTGGGAACCCGTCCGTCCGACATGTCTGCTGGTTAGTACACTAACCAGCAGACATATCTGCCCGCGCACGTGTCCAATGGATTTGACGCATGCGCGGAAGTGTTTTACTTCCTGGTGATGGTGACATGGCGGCGTCAACATCATTGCCACGTCACCGCGCTGTCTGCCAGTGGGGATTTTGGTTTGATCGTGTGTACACGATCAAACCAATATACCCCAGCAGACAAATCCGATCAAAACAGTCTGTCAGACCGATTTGATCGGATTTATTTGGTCGTGTGTACACGGCCTTTGACGCAGCAATCGTACATTTCCTACAGCCTATAGGCAGGCAGATGAATTTGACCGGAAGAGTACAATTGCAGCGTCGTACAGTTTAGCTGCTCCGTCAAATCTTCTTAGAACTTTTGGCAGACACCATAAGCCTTCAATGACAGATTTGACATTTGTATGTTTTTCGCTGCTTTGTCAAATCTTCATCGTTCATGTTGAATTGTCTACCACAACAGTTTGTTTCTCCAAATGCAAACTTCTAGCTATTTTACTGCTCCTCCCCTTTGGGTACAATCAGCCAATAACATTCATCATCATCATTATTTTTATTTTACTTCCCCCACTTAACTCCAGCAGCGATCTTTCCTTTCTTATGTCAAATCTTTTCTCTCTATGTCGAATCTTTTCTCTATATGTCGAATCTTTTCTGTCTATGTAGAATAATGTCGGACTAATAGAGTTAGGGTTAGGCACATTCGACCACAGGTTCGATAGATACAGATTGTTATTGTCAACGTGACGTTGAATCTCCTATCTATATCGAACTATTGTCGCAACAAAAACGAAAATTAAGCATTTGTTTATGTCGGATCTTTCGGTTTTCGGATTCTGCGCTTTTATTAAAGGTTGTTAAATTGATAACGAAAATACCTGAAATTCGGACGAAAATGCATTCGGACGAAAACGAATGCACATGTATATAAGACAGCAGTATCCAAGTTACTGAGTAGGATGTCTTCAGTATTCTCAAAACACAGTGTACATTGCAACCCGTTACTTTACTACATGCGGGTTTAAAGAGGAACTGCAGTCTGCTCACATATTTTGTAATAAACATATTTGCCATTCGGAAGCTTTCCTCCACTTTACATACAATTTTATATATACTGTGATTCTGTACATGCTAAGTATTCTGCAGAATTTTTACATTTTTAAATTTAAATTTTTAAATGTAGCACACTCCTAGATAGGTGCTAGAATACGGTATAGTTTTTGATCTTTCTGCTTACCAGGAAGATAGTCAGGTAAAGCTTAGAGTGCTCTGTGCCTACCAGAGAGCAGAATCTATTGGTTAGGTCTGCTCATTGTACTCAGGTGCAGCTCAGCTTGTTCTGACTGTCCCCATATGGTCCAATAGGGAGGCATATTGGACAGTGGGAGGGGACCTGACAAATGAGTGCACAGGCTTTGTTACAGCCCTGACAACTGGCAGAGGAATAGTGCTGCATTGCAAGATGGGATACTGTATTTAAAGTCAGAGTACATGTGCTCAGGGTAAGCTGAACCTGGGAACAGAGTACAGGAGGGAGGGGGCAGGTGTCCTCTCCTAGCAGCCTTAAAATATATATATATATATATATATATATATATATATATATATTGTGAGAGATTAACTCGGTAGCGGGTGTGTGTGACCCCCTGGATGGGTTCACTACACGCTGAACTGTACAAAAAGGCACTTGAGGATGACTGAAAACAAATGATATGGTTTATTTTTCCATCTTGCGGGATACACGTGCAAGCATCAAAACAGCATAAACAAAACAAAACATAAAATAAACCCTTGCCACTTGGGGCGTCTACCTTCCCAACACAGGAACCTACCTATGGAGTCTGGCACAGCCTACTGCTGGGCAGACACTGCTGGTCCTACAGCAGAAAACAACAAAAAAGGCTCTTTGATATTTCTCACACAGAAATATCCATCAGCACCTCACCTCTTCAGAAGTGCTTGTGACTGCTCCTTCACTCACAAAGCCCCAGGATGCAGAAATCAGTCGTCACCCCTAGGCTGTCTTTATAGGGGCTTTAATTGCTTTAGGGCCCTTTAACACGTGCAGACGAACGGTCCGCTTTTTCTAAGTCCGTAAACGGACTTAGAATGGGGCCCTATGGGAGCGGATCCATTAGTGGATGATGTATCCGCTAACGTCCGCCTACGATCCACGTCCGTCTGGATCCGTTTTGCGGACGGAAGAAAACCCTATTTTTCTTCCGTCCGGTGGATCGGATCGGATGCAAACGGACAGACGGTCCGTTTCCATCCAATTCCCCATAGGGGAGAGCGGAGGAGAGACAGGGCGGTCCCTGCACAGTGTGCGGGGACCGCCCTGTCCGCCGACAGCTGAGCGGGACCCCCCGCTGAGCCGACGG
Source organism: Rana kukunoris (assembly GCA_029574335.1). Taxonomy (NCBI): domain Eukaryota; kingdom Metazoa; phylum Chordata; class Amphibia; order Anura; family Ranidae; genus Rana; species Rana kukunoris. Next base: position 75,346,647 of record CM056052.1, read on the forward strand.
ACACACACGGAGCGGACCGAAAAACGGTCCGCACCGTGTGAAAGGGCCCTAATTCTGAACAGCTGAAACCTTTTAACGCCCCAAACCTCTCTGGCCATCTCTGCAGCCGACGCCCAATAGTAATTGGTGTATTGTCTAAACAAGGCAGAAATATATCTCCTGTCTGGGACAACACACACAGATTTACCTGACTTCCTGTCACAATATATATATATATGTGTGTATGTGTGGGCGGAACTCCGCTTTCAATACCTTTTAGGTGTTTACTTGACCTCTGTTCTCAGCTGCATAGTGGGGCTTAGAGAGCTGGGATGGAGGCTGCATGGGGGCGGGGGTGTCACCAGGAGGCAGAATAAGAACAATAGTGATCCTCCCAGTGACGAGCTGTGCACTGGGGTGTGTCAGCACACATCTGCCCAATGGAATACAGGCAGGTTGTGCTCTCAAATAGAATGCAAAGATTAAAAACTGACCACGCAGGGATGGATGTGCTTCTATTCTTAGCCTGGTCAGTTTGAAATAGGAGAGCAAGGGGACTGTCAAGATCACCAGCTATATCATATAAAGGAAGTCATGCAAAGAGAACAAGATACTTTTTAATACAAGTACATGATACAGCAGGTACATATCAGGAATATGAAATTTTGCAGTATTATAATACACTTCTCTTCTCAAAATTCCATCAATGTAGTATTAAACCCAGATAAAAATGTAATATATTTCAGTTTACCTAATGGATGTGGTGGTGGCATGAATTAGCTTTTCTTTTCTTTTCTTTTTTTTGCTTTTTTTCTTTACTTTTACCTGGTTATCTGGCTAGCAACATACTTCCTGTCTTAGGGTGTCTCCACTCTGGATGGAGGAGCAATGGAGCCATGCTTGCACAGCTGTGTTGTCATTTTGGGAAGAGGGTATTGTTAGTTTCACTAATGCTGCGTACACACGATAGGTTAGTCTAACCAAATTGGTCTATGGACCGTTTTCATCAGACCAATCCTATCGTGTGTGGGCCCCATAGGTTATTTATCCATAGTTTCCAAAAATTGGAACTTGTTTTAAAATTATCTGATGGATAAAAGTCCTATAGAAAAAAAACGATCGTCTGTGGGTATGTCCATCGGTTAAAAATCCACGCATGCTCAGAATCAAGTCGACGCATGCTTGGAAGCATTGAGCTTAATTTTTTTCAGCACATCATTGTGTTTTACGCCACCGCGTTCTGACACGATCGGTTTCATCGGCTTCATCAGATAACTGATGGAAAAATCCATCAGACCGTTTTCATTAGACTAACCTATAGTGTGTACGGGACATTACAGATTTAGATGGACTAATAAATTAAAGCTGGACTTTGGCTAACCTTTTTTTAGGCAATTCCAGCATTTTGTGGGGTCTTCATGACTGGTATAATAATTAGTTAGTAATTACTTGATACAGCCACAAAAAAACTTACTGATTGCCTAAAAGGAGTGGAACGTTGGATGGGAGAAAACTATCTGGCGTTAAACAAATTAAAAACTGAAGTACTCGTGGTCAGGAGTTCCGTAAGCGAGATACCTCAAAATTGGACACTGCCATGGCAAGACATGGATGGTAATGGTCCAGGCTGCAGTAAAGTGGTTAAAAATCTGGGATTTTATATAGATGAGGATCTGCTATTTTTGCCACACATTAATCAAGTCACCAAGACTGTTATGTACAAATTAAAAGTACTACGTAGGATCCTTGTGTATTTAGCTCCTATGGATCGCCCTAAAGTTATTGCTGCCCTGGTCTTTCCTCATTTAGACTATGGTAATGCACTTCTAGTGGGCATCCCGGGAACATATATACAAAAACTACAAAAATTACAAAATTTTGCAGTTCGTATTGCAACTGGACTGAGAAAAAGAGATCCAACATCAGAACAATTAAACAGTCTGGGGTGGTTAACTGTCGATAAACGCATTAAATTAAAAATAGCATGTTTAATGTATAAAACATTTAATGCTATGACGCCAAAATATATAATGGATAAGGTTGTCAAACATGTTCCAACGCGACAGTTACGCGAAGATGGATATTATCGCGTAAACATCCCAAAAATAAAGAATATCCGAATTGGTGGTCGCTCATTCTCATACCAAGCGGCGGTGCAATGGAATGCTCTGCCGATTGATATTAGAAGGGCAAAAACTTTTAACCAATTCAAAAAAATGATGAAAGGTCACCTACGCAACCCTGGATCTGATTAGATTATGTAGTTTGATTGAGTACTGTATATAGAAAAATGTAGTCAGTGATATTTGGTATGTGAATTTTGTAATCTAACTCTAAAAATGAACTATTTTAGATATGGATGCCCTAGATGAATGAAAAGTTAATTAACCTAAATGTATATTAATGGACTCAATGTGACAAATTTTTTTCCTCCTTTTAATCATGTTTTAGATTTTCTATGTTTTTGTGTACCTATATGTCTGAACTATGTTGATTTTGTTTCTGATGGCCTCGCAACGAAACCATTAAATTTGTTGTAAAGCGAGTAATTAAGAAATAAAAACAAACAACAAACAACAAACAAACTTCCATCTATTTAAAAGTCAGCAGCTACAAAAAATGTAGCGTCACGTTTATGCACTGAGCATTCACGGATCGGCAAACCTGTGTACTGACACAAACGGAGATTCCTATAACTAGGGTTGTCCCGATACTGATACTAGTATCGGTATCAGGACCGATGCCGAGTATTTGCGGGAGTACTTGTACTCCCGCAAATACCCCCGATACTAAAATAGAATACCCCCCCCCCCTATTGCAGCGATGTCCTGTCCCTCATACTTGTAGATATGATGCCGCCGCTGCCGCATACCGCCGTTAATCCCCCTTCATTATAGCGTAGCGCGCATTACAAGCTTTCGTTCTGAATACTTGTAAATGCCCGCGCCGCCGTGTATTGACACTTCCCTTCTTGGGATTGGATGGATCTGTTCAATCCCAAGCAAGGGGGAGTGTCTATGCACGAATCCGCGTATAGACACTCCCCCTTGCGTGGGATTGAACGGATCCCTCCAATCCCGAGAAGGGGAGTGTCTATACATGGCGGCGCGGGCATTTACAAGTATTCAGAACGAAAGCTTGTAATGCGCGCTGCGCTATAATGCAGGGAGATTAACGGCGGTATGCGGCAGCGGCGGCGGCATCATAGTTACAGGTATGAGGGACAGGACATGGTTGCAATATGGGGGACATGACATGGCTGCAATATGGGGGACATACATGGTTGCAATATGGGGGACATGACATGGTTGCAATATGGGGGACATGACATGGCTGCAATATGGGGGACATGACATGGTTGCAATATGGGGGACATGACATGGCTGCAATATGGGGGACATGACATGGCTGCAATATGGGGGACATACATGGCTGCATATGTGGGGGACATACATGGCTGCATATGTGGGGGACATACATGGCTGCAATGTGGGGGACATACATGGCTGCAATGTGGGGGACATACATGGCTGCAATGTGGGGGACATACATGGCTGCATATGTGGGGGACATACATGGCTGCAATATGTGGGGGACATACATGGCTGCAATATGTGGGGGACATACATGGCTGCAATGTGGGGGACATACATGGCTGCATATGTGGGGGACATATATGGCTACATATGTGGGGGACATACATGGCTGCAATATGGGGGACATGACATGGATGCAATATGGGGGACATACATGGCTGCATATGTGGGGGACATACATGGCTGCATATGTGGGGGACATACATGGCTGCAATGTGGGGGACATACATGGCTGCAATGTGGGGGACATACATGGCTGCATATGTGGGGGACATACATGGCTGCAATATGTGGGGGACATACATGGCTGCAATATATGGGGGACATACATGGCTGCAATATGTGGGGGACATACATGGCTGCAATATGCGGGGGACATGGCTGCATTTGGGGACACATTTTAAAAAAGTATCGGTATTCGGTATCGGCGACTACTTGAAAAAAAGTATCAGTACTTGTACTCGGTCCTAAAAAAGTGGTATCGGGACAACCCTACCTATAACCCATCCTTGCAAGAAAAATTGTTTACAACTCTCCATATGAGAGTTTTATTTTATTTTTGTGTTTTTAAATAAATGTTTAAAACATCTGCACTATTGGAAGTTTTATTTTCTTTCATTCACACTTCATTCACACTTTCCAAATATTGGATTACCATTGCTCTCCCCCTGTGGGGACATCCATCTTTGGAGCGTTTGCGCTGACAACTGCTACAGGGGGAATCGTGGGATCGTCCCTGGAGGTCTCCATAGGACACTACTGACGATCATCCGTTTCTCTGCAGAGCCTGACACAGGTCACAGGCTAGTTGGTAAGCCTCCCCTTTTTATTCACTGGTGGTGGGTCTCCACACGTATTGGATTACAACATTGAAGAAACACAGGAACAAGTTTTTCACTGGAATTTTTTCCATGTAAACTTTATTAACCATTTCTATTGGACACTTATGATAGTATTTTTTCATACACATATATCTTTGAATCATTTTGGTAACATGTGATTTATTTTTCAGCGCTACACACTTTTTATCTATATTTGTTTTTACCTTGTATCTAGGTTTTTTGAATAGCAGCAGAATTTTTCATTAGACACATTTCAATATTTTCACCCATTATTGACCTAACGCAAATTCCCCTCCCCCTTTTTCCATTCCTGAAATATTATTGCCACATCATCTACTACCCAAAGATATCCATTACCTTCTAGACAACAAACTTAGGTCAATGCACACCTTTGTGAAACACTCTAGAAGAAGGACCCCACTACAATTCAGCGCAGAGTCGTTGGGGCTCTCCATGCCAAACCACTAGAATTGGCCACTTTTGAAGTTACTCTGTAAAACTGCATCTAATATGACATCAGCAAAGTCAGCTCACTCCCCTGTGACATTCGGACACATGGGTTTTCCTTCCACAAAATCTGATTTTGGCCATGACAGCGATTAAGTATTAGGCCTCGTACACACGAGGCAATTCATTAGTTCAAATCGGTCGGACCTCTTTGGATTTTGGTTTGCTCGCGTGTACACACGAGCAAACCAAAATCCCCGCCAGCAGACGGCGCGGTGACGTGGCGGTGACGTTGACGCCGCCATGTCACCGCACCAGGAAGTAAAACACTTCCGCGCATGAGCCGAATCCATTCGGCGCCGGTGCGAGACGACATGTCTGCTGGTAAGTGTACTAACCAGCAGACATGTCGGGCGGACGGGTTCCCACCCGATAGATTTCAAAGCATGCTTTGAAATCTGTCGGGTGGCCAAATCCGTGGGCTCGCCCGTACACACGATCGAATCTGTCTGCTGGGACGGTCTAGCAGACCGTTTCCAGCAGACAGATTTGATCGTGTGTACGCGGCCTTACACCCGGATGATGAATTATTCTCCCGCACGTATAGAAAACGTTGACCTCGCTGAATAAACCAACGGCAGGAAACAGCAGATGATTATTAGGTTAGCATCCTTGTATTTTCTTTTCTGGTACCACTAATGTGATTTTGTGTAATAACGCTTGTTGAGGATCTCCCATACTCACACAAGGGCTGGTAGCTGCTCAGGAATGAATAAAGTGTTAACAATGGCTGAGAAGTTGCAATGGTTAAAATAATATCTCTCCATTAAGTTTTAGTAAAAACTACAGCATTCCAACAACCTAAATCTTTGATTTTTTTTTATTTGTATCTGGTTAATGTAACCACTTTGCATCCTTCTAATATAAAAAATTGCTCATTGTCATTTGGGATTCAGATTTTGAATTAAAGTGACACTAAACTCTAGTTTGAAAACAAGGAATTATATTCAAGTATGTATTCTCAACTCAAAAGAATTTCCTTGTATTGCTCCTAACCCTCTTCCAAATTTCCAAATTGTTCTCTTGCTGCTGTGATCCGACTTCCTGTTAGGCCTCGTACACACGAGTCAATCTATCTGTTCAAATCAGTCGGACCGAAATCTGTCGGGTGGCCAAATCCGTCGGCTTGCCCGTACACACGGTCGAATCTGTTTGCTGGGACGGTCGGGCCGACCGTTTCCAGCAGACAGATTTGATCGTGTGTACAAGGCTTAGAGGGTGGCTATGTTTTTTCTTCATGATTCCACTGTATGCAGCAACGTAGCCACCCTCTCTTGCTCTCTCTTTAGATGGACTATAAATTATGGGATTTGTAGTATTCATAGAGCAACTAAAGCAGGGGTAGGCAACCTTAAAGAGGTGAAGATCTACCTGAAGAACATGGGAAAATTCAAACATCACCGGGCACAGTGTCACCACCTCACAGCTTATGCGGCTCTTACTCCCTATTACACCTCCAACTTTTTTAAAGTTCCTCTGCATTGCACTCTGTTTGATGCTCTGGGATGATGGGTCAGCAAGCCCAGATCGCAATCTACCAGTCACTTGGTCGCGATCTACTGGTTTCTGACCCCCAAACTAAAGCATTACATTTTTGTCCCAGGGCCCGGCCAGTGCACATCGCGTGGCCACTTATTTATGTATTTATTTTCTCCTCACGCTTTGTCACCTTTCACTTGTGTGTGTGTTTTTTTCTCACTAGGATGGAGGGTGTGTATCCTCGAGTTTGCCATAAAGTCTAGCTGGAGGATGTGTGGCATTCAGGCTCCTTCCTGTCCTCACCCTGAGGGATCTCTTTTCAGGAGAGCACCTCTACCTGGTACTCTGTGTTTGTCTTCGACCAGCCACAAGAAGAGGGGTCTGCCAGGCCTTCTGGCTACCCTATGTCCCTGTCAGGAGCCTTGTGCCCTGGGGGATCAGGGAGAGGTCCTACCTCTTTGGGGGTGGACAAAGCACATCGTTAGGTGCACTTTTTAGAGTGTGTTTATTGTTCACTTAAAGTTTTTTTTTTTCTGTTTTCGTTTTTTCAGCACCACAGCAGATTGAAAAAAACTTTTTTTTTCAAAGAATAAGCATGTTGTTTGAGCCCCCATTCACATTGGAGCAACTTGTCATGCGATCTGACTGGCTAAATCACATGAAAGTCTGTACCCTCTTGTTTGGCAATGACCATGTTCAAATCGATGCAACGCCAACTTTGTGGTGTCACATCGATTTGAAAAAGTAGTTCCTGCACTACTTTTTATCATTTCAGGTGTGACTTTAAAGTTTCACCCAAAGTCACACTGACATGCGGCTTTGAAATGTAGTGATTTCAGATGAAGTCGCACAATTTCACAGCCGCATTTAATGTGAATGTGGGCTAAAAGAGAAGTGCGGGAATTTGAAAAAAATAATCTATACTCACCTAGGTGGATAGTCTGATGTTGCACCTGTCCCTTTGCTATTTCTAAGACTGAGAACTGAGCTATAAACGACCACGGTCTTCACTGAGCAGCGAGACGGTAACTGTCTGTTACAGGCTCTCTGCTCTGCCCCTCCAGTGCTCACTGTAGCACTGGGCTGTGGGGGGGGGGGGGGCAGAAGGGGCTGGCTCAATCTCCCAGTGACTTGCTGAGAGGCTGAGGCATCTGGGTTGATCCCAACTGTAAAGTCAGGATCTGTCTGGAGCTTGGACCAGCTGAGTGACTGCAGCCGACAGCAGGTCTGAAGAATGAACTGCACTCCTGTGATCCATAGGAGAAGTAGGGCCAAACATGCTTTGTCCATACTTCTCCTTTATTGCCACTTTAGCTACATTTTCCACCAATGGTTTTTCAATTGTTGTTTGTACATTCTTCCCTTTTTTCTTTCTAACAGCTTGTCTATTAATCTGAATGTGTGCAAACCTGACAATTACTACTAACTGAATGCATTATGGGACTTACTATCAGTTACGGAAATTCATAAATAGATAAAGATGTCACAGTCTGTGACATGTAAGCATCTGGATTTAACTGAAAATGACTATCAACATTCCCAATTCCCGTAATAATTCTATATTATAAGCGAATTGCAAGTTTCTCAAAATATATTCTTTTGGCTTTAAAGTTTAAACTGTAAAGTTTACTGACATACAATACATATGAGAAAGGTAGGAGGCTCCCCATACATGGCCCATATTTTGCAAGAATTAGGATATATTTGATCCCATTTTCTAAAACCCCATATAAACGTCATGTTCATGCAATATCAAAAATCATTTTCAAAATGTTTAAACCTCTAGATTTTATTAAAATTATACTTGGCGATCCTGCCATGAAGGTCCTTGTTCAGACAGCACTCTCTTTGTCTCCCAACAGTCAAGATGTCACATACTCTTCCAATGCAAACTACATGTGGATGTCCCGTCACACATTACACAGGAATGGTCCACTGTTATCACCATCATAGAACTCTTTAGGAAATCTGAGAAAGGCCCATGCAGCCGTCACTGAAGTGCATGCAGACAAGGAGTGGCTGCAGGAAATCAGCAATGCTGAAATGTAACAACGGATTAAAAAGGTGAAAACACTATTTTAAACCTATGCTAATTTTTTCTGTTACACAATGTTTTAGCATACTAGGGGGGTCATTGAATAAGAAAGAAAAAAAATGCAGAACAGTTAGGCCACGTACACACAATCAGTCCATCTGATGAGAATGGTCGGAAAGACCGTTTTCATCGGTTCACCGATGAAGCTGACTGATGGACTGATGTGCCTACACACCATTGGTTAAATAACTGATCGTGTCACAACGCGGTGACGTAAAACACAACGATGTGCTGAAAAAAACGAAGTTCAATGCTTCCAAGCATGCGTCGACTTGATTCTGAGCATGCGTGGATTTTTAACTGATGCTTGTGCATACTAAAGATCGGTTTTGACCTATCGGTTAGTTCAATTTTAAAGCAAGCCCTCTGTTTTTTGACCGAAGCATAACGGACCGATGGGGCCTACACACGATCGGTTTGGACCGATGGAAACCGAACCTCAGTCTGTTTTTATCGGTTTGAACCGATCGTGTGTACGCGGCCTTACAGTCATGACCAAAAATATTGGTACCCCTGCATTTCTATCAGATAATGCATCACTTCGACCAAAACATTTTTGCAATTACAAATGTTTAAGCACTCATGTTTATTTCTTGTGTTTGTATTGGTTTGACACACAAAAAAAGGAGAAACAAAAAGTCAAATCTGACCCATTCCATGCAAAACTTTAAAAAATGGACTAGACAAAATTATTGGCACCTTATCAAAATTGTAAGAAATAATTGCATTTCAAGTTTGTGATGCTCCTGTAATTTGTAATTAAACTCATGTTTTTTTAGGTATCATCCAGGGTCAGAATCTATTCTATGGACTGAGATCCGGTAGAGAAAGTGTAGCGCTAATAATGAATATAATGCTAGTGAAAAAATCAAATAAACTTAATATACAACACCACATGTGAGAAATATAGTGATAGATATACTAATTAAAGTCCATATATCCTTCAGGCCGGATTCACACCTATGCAAATTGGTTGCGGCTTAAACTGCATCTAATACGCAGAACATTTCTAAATACATTGGCCCAGATTCACAGAGCGATTACGCCTGCGCAACAGGAGATGCGTGGCGTAAGTCTAAATGTGCGCGTGCGTTTCGATGCACGGCATCCCCAAAATGAGATACGCAAGAAATCTACTTTTTTTTGTCCAGCGTAATTTCGTTAGACAGGCGCATCCGTCCGCGCAAAACTGCGCTAGACAGACCATTGATTTGCTAGTCAAATATGCTATTGAGGGACTTACGGGGATCCACAAAAGAACATTGGGGCAGCGCAGGCTACGCAGTGTGCGCAACAGCAAAATGTCCTGTCTAAAATTAGACCATATAAAAGCTGGTCTAAAAAGAGAAAAATCGTCTACATGTCAGATAAAGCAATAGTGATGAGCGGAATACGCCATATTCGATTTCGCAATATTTCGCGAATATTTCGAAGAATATTCGCGAATATTCGTTAATATCGAATATTCGTGATATTTTATGAAAAAAAAATTGCGAATTTTCGCCAATGCGAAATTTCGCGATTTTTTTTTATTTTTTTATAAAATATCACGAATATTCGATATTTATGAAAAAATAAAAAATAAAAAAAATTGCGAAATATCGCTATGGCGAAATTCGCGATTGCGAAAATCGCGATTGCGAAATTGATTGCGATTTTTTTTGCGAAATTTGAAAAATGCGAATATTCGAAATAGCGAATATTCGCGCGCGATATTCGAGATATTCGCGAATACTCGAATATGCAATATTCGTAGCGAATATTCGCAATGCGAATATTCGTGAGCAACACTATAAAGCAACACTGTTAGTGAGGAGCTCAGCAGTCACACGTGTTGCCCAACAAACTGTATGCCAACATGCCAGTGGCATCCATGCTCATAGCTATACTACTGACTTTAGATGAGCAAAGAAGGAGGAGGGCACTGAAGAGGGCACTGAGGAGGGCACGGGAGATTTTTTTTTTTTTTTTTTTACTTTTTTACTTTTTATTTGCTTATATAAACTTTACAATTTAATCAAATCTAATACAATATTCTTATCTGATACAAGCCCCTCACTCTTCACTCTTCACTCTTCACGGGAGAGGATACACTACACGCATAGACATCTATGGCATGAGTGATTCTGAGGTGTCTCGCATCTTCAGATTCACCCCTCATGCCATCATGGAATTAACCACAACCTTGCAGGAGGACATCACCAGCCCAACACATGACACTACCCATGAAACCCATGACAGCTACATATACAATCAGAGCCCCATCCCCACAGATTTCGAACAGAACATGTATGGGGACAGCTGGCTGGTTGGTGAGTGACATGGGTGGCAAGCATGACTGTCCCCCCCATGATGCACACATCACAAGGGGCACATGCACTACTAACATCCTCCTGTCTTTTCTCTTCAAGGTGACTCTGCATATGCACTGGGACCCCATCTCATGACCCCATCTCATGCCAGCTCACATTATGCATCTTTGCACGTTAAACACACACATTAATCATGGCACATTGAGAATGCATGCATGCACACCACTGTGGTCCCTAGCACACACACCCCACATCCTCATCAAATTGGATTGGCACCAGTCCACCATGCAGACCTTGTGAGCAGCAACGCCACGCCAAGGCTCCAATTATTACCTGGGGATCACTTCTCCCTGGTCCAGGGGAACCCTACTCCACCAAAATTGAGGGTGACAGCCCTTTTCCGGCAGGAATGTCACCCCCACATTCAAACAGCATTCACAACCCAAAAAAAAAAAAAAGGCCAGCAAAATCAAAAAAAATCCAGCAAAAAAAAAAAGAAAAGGGCAAAAAAAAGAAGAAACGAATTAGTGCCCTTGACGTGAGCCACGCCTGGGGCGCCCCCGGCCACGGCCCCGGCTCCTCAGGGGAGACTCATGGGGAGGGGGAAAACCAGGGAAGGAGGAGCAGCCCCTGATCTCTGCCCACCTGGCGGCCTGCCCTCCAAGGCCACGGCTATTCTGTCCAGGGCACCACCTAGTGTTGCCGTGTTGGCCTGGATAGCCTGGGTAAGGGCCCTCACATCCTGCCCAACGCCTGCTGATGTAGTCTGCAGGTCGTTAAGGCAGTTTGTGAAAGCCCGGGAGTTGCAGTCCAGGTTCCCCAGCGTATCCTTGATGGAGGACAGGCTCTCCTCCATCCGCACCAATGTCTGGCTGACCTGTCCCAGATGGCGGGTCTGGAGGAACTGGTCCCTTCTCAGAGTGGCGGGCAGGAGATCGGCCACCCCCTGGTCTTCTGGGTCGCCTTCCTGCCTCCAGCTGATGCTTGTAGCCCGGGGAGAAGGGGAGGCCCTTGGGAGGGGAGCCATGTTGGGGGAGGAGGGGGGGGCTCCCCCTTAGGGAGGGCTGGCTGCTGCCAGCCAGAGTGGAACGGTCCTCCAACAACAATAGGCCAGTGCCTGACAACGACTCCTCCTCCTCATCAAACTCCTCCTCCTCAACCTCCTCCTCTTCAACCTCCTCCGCGGACTCCGGCCTTGTCAGGGGGGCCTCATTAGGCTGCTGTCCTGGGGATGGTGCAGTCAGGCCAGATGGCCCTGCACCCTCCTGCACATCTGTGGATGACACAAAACATTCACAGGTTGGAGGATCCACACACTTGCCACATATTCCCTTTCACCCCCTCCCCCACACATGCTACACACCTGATATCAAAAAAAATTACCTGGCACCACGGGCTCCGGACTTGAGTCAAAGCCGGACAGGCCCTCCACTTCATGCCGATGAAAGGTCAGGGCCACCGCACGCTCCTCCGCTGTCAGCCTAACACGGCATGGTGGGCCCCCTCCTGTGCCCCTGGGCAAGCATTTTGGCCAGCTTCTTTTTGACCAGACGCCGGAGGTCATTAATCTTTTTATCAATCCCAGACCGGTTCCGTGTCTCCCCCTCCCCCTCTGAATTCACCTGGTCAGTGATGATGTCCAAAATCTCCCTCCTCCTGGCCCGGGGTGGTGTTGGCACTGTCCGGGCCGTGGAGGAAACGCCCATAATCGCTAATGGTCCGGGCAAGAATTCGTTTCTCCCCCAAAGTGAAATTTAGTTTTCTCTTTCTCTCTGTCATACTCATACAAAAATTCACTCCCAGTCAACAAAAATCAGTCACAAAAACAAGCACAACCAATCAAGCAAGAACACACACAAAGAGAAAACTAACACCCAAAAAATCACACAAGCACTCGGCAAAAATCAGTCACAAAAACAAACAGCAACAATTAAGCATGAAAACAAACGACCAGAAATATATCAAACAAACAGTCTCTCAAACACTTATTAAAAAACACTTTCAAAGATCTACTAACAAACACTTGATCACACAGTACACTAATCTGACAAATACAAAACACAACGCAACTAACAACGGGACAAAAGCACTTTGTTAAATGGGAAGGGACAAAGGGATGTACTTTTGCAATGGAATTGCGTTTGTGTCTGTCTATTTATGCTGTCTCAATTGGATTTATTGTTGGAAGTCCCGCTTCCTGCAGGAAATCTGAAATTTTGTTTTTTTTTCTCTTCTTTTTTCCAGTTTTTCTGTTTTACTGCATATTGATTCTCGTAATAAACTCGGAATGTTTCAGCTATATCTTTTGTTATGTATACCTCCTCTCCTTGCTCGTTTTTGATTTTTTCAATGTAATTTCTTCCTTTCTTTTTCTGTACCATCTTTGAAAGGTGTTTACTGGTTTTGTTACCTCCCGTATATCTTTCTTTTGCAATTATCCGGAGTTCTCTTTTTGTTTCCTGAAATAGCAGATCTTTAAGTTGGTTGCGTTTATTAACTAATTCTAGGTATAGGTCTTGTTGCTTATCCCCTCTTTTGTGTTTTTGTTCTAACTTGCATATCTCCTCAATTAATTTCTCCTTTTGGAGCCGTTTCTCTTTTTTCTTTCTTGCTCCTTCTGATATCAAGGTGTCCCTAATTAGGGCCTTGTAGGCGTCCCATAATGTGGCTTTAGATATTTTACTTGTATCGTTTATTTAAGAATATTCTTCTAACTCCTTTTGAACTCTGGTTAGACTATTTGCATCTTTTAATAGTTCCTCCTTAAGCCTCCAGATTTGGGGTGGTCTCTGGTTGCCTGAAATATTAAGGGAAACGCTAATTGGGGCGTGGTCTGATATAGTCATGGGTTCTATCCCTGCCTCAGTGACCTCCTCCAATAGACAGTGATCGACAAAGATGTGATCAATGCGGGAATAGCACCCATGGACAGGAGAGTAGAAGGTATAATCTCGTGTCACCGGGTTTAGAACTCTCCAAACGTCTACTAGTTGACTTCTATGCAGGCTGTTTTTTAACTTTCTTAGTTGTTTATTATTAGTCCCTACTGTCTGAGTTGTCTACCTTTGGATCCATGCAGAAGTCTCCTCCCAGTATAACCCATCCTTTTTTTAAATCCCTTATCTTTCCCAAAATTTCTATTAGATATTTTATCTGTTGGTTATTTGGTGAATAAATATTCACTAGGGTACATTCTGTCTCTTCTAATTTCCCTTTTAATATAAGGAATCTCCCCTCGGGGTCTGTTAGTCTTTCGGTTAAACGGAATCTCACCCCTTTAGCGAACCCAATAGCTACTCCCCTCGCACGTTTTGAGACAGTGTCCCCATAGTACCATATGGGGAAGTCAGTTGAATTTAACTTAATATTGGATTCTAAGGTAAGATGGGTTTCCTATACAAAGGCTATGTCAGTTTTGATTCTTTTCAATTCCTTTAAGACTTTATGTCTCTTTGTGGGACTATTTAGGCCTTTTACATTATATGATACACATTTTATTATCGGCATTATCTATTATTGAGCTCCCTCCTCTTTGATTCAGGTTTTAACCTCGACCTTATTTCATTTACTTTCTCTTTCGGTTCTTTTGGTATGGTGGGTCCCCCTCCCCTTCCCCTCCCTCTTACCACCCCCCATCCCCCCTCTCCCTAACCCTCCCCCCAATGGCTAATAGTAGGCCTCTGAACCTATTTTTATCCCTTGGTTCAGTTTCCCTCTGGGGTAGGACCTATTTCATATCCCCCATCCTACTTAGATGGGGGAAAAAATCGTTAAGCTTCTCTGGTGTACTAAGACCACCTAGTTGTTTCGGCTCACCCCCCCCCCTCCTCCCCAAAAAGTTCCCCTCTGCCGACTCCCCCTATTGAACCCATCCAGGTAAGTCTTGTATCTGTAGGTCTAGTTTATTGCAAAATTCACTCAGATCTTCAGGGAATCGTAAGATTGCTGATTTTCCTTCTTTTGAGCCTACTAAGCACGCTGGAAATCTCCAATTATATTTGATTTTCTTGGTCACGAGTTGTTCTAGGAGCGGTTTTAAAAGTTGTCTTCTGGCCAGAGTCTCTGAGACCAAGTCCGCATAGATCTGTAAGGAGGACCCGTCATATATAAGGGGAGGGTATCCCCTCAGTTTCTTCCATATTTCGTCTTTCTCTTCAAACGAATGAAATCTAACAATAACATCTCGGGCCGTTCTATATCGCTTCTATTTGGTCTTCCCACACGGTGAACTCTCTCTATTCTGATCGAGTCTTCAGAGGTTTTTCCCAATATTGGGTTTAATATTGTCCCCATTATTTTCTTCAGGTCCTCCCCTTTTCCTTCTGGGACTGATCTAATTCTCAGGTTCTGTCTCCTGGATCTGTTTTCCTGGTCTTCTAGCTTGTAGAGTATGTTTCTCTGTTGTAATTGTAGCTGGGCTACTTGTTCCTTTAACGCGTTTGACTCTTGTTTTTGTTTCTCTGACTGCTCCTCCATCGTCTCTACCCTAGAGAGAAGGTGACCAAAATCCGTCTTTAGGCTGTGTATTTCTCCTTTAATTGCGTTTTCAAGTCGCATCAGCATCTTTTCCATGTCTCCCTTAGTTGGAATTTGATCTTCGGGTCTCTGTTCTTCCCTTCTACTTGTCTCTACATCATACTCACTGGACTCTTCCTCTCTTAAGTCCTCCGGTGTTTCCCCTTGGGTTAAACTCTGGGGTTTTTTGTCTTCCATTTTTTTATCTGTTTTCGCTTGTGAGGGTTTTGGAGATCCTGTATTTCTTGAGCTTGGTCCTTTAGACATGTATTGTTGGATTGTACTTGGTGCAGCCGCGGTTCCAGATGTCTTTGGGGTTCCTCCTTTTGTTGATCTACTTGACATCCTGGACATATTATTTTTCACTTTTCTAATTCTTTTCCCCAGGTTACCAACCTATTTACTTCCTTACTACCTCTGAATCTAGATTTTCCCCTTTTTTGGTAACCGTTGGTGTAACCTATAGGGGTTACAGTTTGCCTCTTATAATTGAAGAATTTCACCCTAGTCCCAGTGGACTGGTTCTTACACTTTTGGGGGACGGGCCCCTATCTCCCGTACAGCGGTTCCTTAGTAGATTTTATAAATATTGTTTAGGCACTAGTGGAGTGAAAAGTCTCTTCTTAATTGATCTTATATTTAATGGTCTCCACCTCTATTTGTGCTATGTACACTGAGCTTTTACCCTCTAGCAGGTTTTTTCCAGGAGTGCATAGGGGCATAGGGGCGTACTGCCAGTTGATGCGGCT
The DNA here is from genome assembly GCA_029574335.1 of Rana kukunoris. Lineage (NCBI taxonomy): Eukaryota > Metazoa > Chordata > Amphibia > Anura > Ranidae > Rana > Rana kukunoris. Next base: position 75,362,721 of record CM056052.1, read on the forward strand.
CTTTATGAAACCCCTTCTGTCCTCACTTATGGCGGTCCCCTTTTTGCAACCCAATCTATAGTATTTGTACAGTTTGTTCCGAAGTGCACTTCTAACGACGAGGAAAATTACAATGGTAGAAGTATAAAGGGAAAAGAAATTCCTGTGCCTCTAACGCTCCCACCTGAGGTGTATCCTTTCCCTGGAGGTGTTTATTTAATTATGTATTTATTCTGAGAGTTCATCCATTCACTCACACAATCATGTAAAGGAACACCTTTTGGCAGCTAATTTAATACAGAGGGGCCGGGTGTTGCTCTGCCATTGTATTTTGTAACCCGTCTTCAGATTGAAATCAACATACAGTATGTCCACCTCTGTGACCTTCACCATTGCTTTGTTCCAACTCATTCCAACTTATTCTGCTAGAAGTGTGATGTCCATTTCACCGCAGACTTCAGGTATATAATCATTGGTGTCTTTGCCTTCAGAATCATATACTATCTGCTATTCACTGAGGGAGAGCAGCTGTTTCTGATTTCCACAGCTTTCAATGTTTCACAGAGGGACACCACTTAGCTGCTAATTTATTGCAGTAGGGCCGGGTGTTATTCTGCCATTATAGTTTAATACCAGTCTTTACATTCAATTCAACATGCCGTGTATCATCCTCAGTAACCTCCACAATTCCTCTATGTTACTTTATTCCACCTTATTCTGCTAAAGGCGTGGTATCAATTTTGCAGGAGACTTTTAAACCTTCAAGTATATAATCATTGGTGACTTTACCTTCAGGATCCGTTTCATATACTACCTGCTATTCACAGAGGGAGATCAGCTGTTTCAGGTTTCCACAGCTTCCTTCAGGATCCGTTTCATATATTGCCTGCCATTCACAGAGTCAGATCAGCTGTTTCAGGATTCCAAAGCTTTCCGTGTTAGCGTTCTATGTCTGACCTCCTGCAGGGTCTTGCTGAAGCGGTCCCTGGGAGAGCCAGCCTTGATGGAGGGGGTTGATGGTGGTCGTTATGGAGAAGCGCAGCGCCCTTATTTCATGCCGCTGTCTCTCTTGGATCTTTGCAGAGTGTTACCCGATCCGCTGGCGGCGATGTCCCGGTACGGTATACGAGGAGTCATCCGCGGCTTCTCCGGACTAGCTGACACGCTCTCCGGGGATGCAGCTCCACGTCCCGGCTTCCAGAGCTCAGCAGCGTCTCGCAGTCCCACCCACCTCGTGGCGCGTCACGTCATCACGTGCACGCCATTCCCTCGCGCGTTTAGTTGCTATTAAACAGCAAACGTGCAGTTACAGCAAATGCGTTTAGTTGCTATTAAACAGCAAACGTGCAGTTACAGCAAATGCGTTTAGTTGCTATTAAACAGCAAACGTGCACTAATAGCAAATGCCTTTAGTTGCTATTAAACAGTAAACGTGCAGTTACAGCAAATGCGTTTAGTTGCTATTAAACAGCAAACGCACAGTTACAGCAAATGCGTTTAGTTGCTATTAAACAGCAAACGTGCACTAATAGCAAATGTGTTTAGTTGCTATTAAACAGTAAACATGCAGTAACACCGAGTACGTTTAGGTGTAAACTAAACAGCACACAGGCAATACAACACGTTAGAATACTGCACCTAGCACAATCTCCTGCCTGACAAATAGAAATAGCTGATCTAGTTAAGCTATACAGTGTATAAATATATGTACAACTCCTAGGGATGTATATATATATTCTCTACACACTGTAAATTAAGCTAAACTGTCTAGTCTGCCTGCTCTATCTAGCTATCTAAAAAGACAATCTCTCTGTCTCTCTGACTGCTTTCATTAACAAGCCGGAACACACTACACAAGGCCACCCAGCAGGCGGCCTTATATAGTGTGGGGCATGTGCTAAAGCCCTGAGCCATAATTGGCCAAAGCCACCCAGGCTTTGGCCAATTATGGCTCTTTGTTTTTTTGCGCGCTGTGATTGGCCAAGCATGCGGGACATACAGCATGCTTGGCCAATCATCAGCGCGCAATGCCGCAGTGAATTATGGGCCGTTTTGCGTCTCCCGAATTTGGCGCGAACGACCGCTTTTGTTTAAATTTCATCGAACATACGAACAGACAATGTTCGAGTCGAACATACGTTCGTATCGAACGCGAAGCTCATCCCTAACCATCACTTATGACAAGGAGGTTACCAGATGGATTGGACCCATGAGGGCATATACCCGCTAGGCCAATCAAGCTTGTATAAACGATACACTTTGTAGGGTACACCATAGATGTCTTAAAACCAGGTAATCTTGATAAGACCTCAGACAGAGAAATCCAGGGGTTCACACCAGGTGATGGTATACAGCAAATCTCACAAGAAGTATATCAGATATCCAAGTTACCTAATTTTCCCGACTATTTCCAGCTGTGGAATCTCAGCCAGGGTCTGGTTCCTCATTGAGTCTACCGACAATAAGGCCGATTTCTCCCAGTTTATAACCAATCCGGAGATTCTTTTGAAATCTCCAAAAATATTCATTGCCTGCTTAATGGAGTGGCCCGTGTCGCCGAGGAAGAGGAGAACATCGTCCGCATAGAGAGCAATTCTCTCCTCCCCAGTCGGTCTCACGAACCCCTTCATTTTCTTGTCCCTTCTTATTGTAGTAGCTAAGGGTTCCATTGCTAGGGCAAAAACAGGGGTGACAATGGAAACCACTGCCTCGTGTCTCTCTCCAACTTTACCCTTGCTGAATATTCGTTGTTAACTCTAATTCTTGCACTAGGGCCACTATACATTATTTTAATCCACCCAATAAATATAGGACCAAACCCAAAAGCTTCCAAAACATGCCAAATATACCCCCATTCCAGGCTGTCAAAGGCTTTGACCACATCCAAGGACATTACTGCTCTAGTGCCACTATTCTCTGTTGGTATTTGCAAGTTAAGAAATACCCTCCTAATATTCATGCTTGTTGATCTGGCGGGAATGAATCCTGTTTGATCCTGATGTATAAGTCTCGCAATTATTTTATTTACCCTGCCAGCCATTATTTTAGCCAGAATTTTAGCATCTGCACAAAGGAGAGAGATGGGCCTATATGATGTAGTTTCCAATGGGCTCTTCCCTTCCTTGTGCAGTACTATTATTGTGGCCCCCTCTACCATTGCCTCATTCAGTACTTTTATGAGCTCTGGGAGCAACACTTTCTCATAATACTTATAGGTCTCTATCGGAAGCCCGTCTGGTCCCGGGGACTTCTGGTTGGCCATCTCATTGACTGCTAACTGAGCCATTTGCTCTTTCTCTATTTCCGTAAGAGTTGGTAGTTCTAAGTTCCCAAAGAAGCGTTCCAATTCCTCCACTCCCGCTGCACCTTGAGACCTATATAGTTTATCATAATATTGTCTAAATGTGTCCGTAATCACCGACACGTTAGTAGCTATATCTCCATTACTTTTAATCGCCGGAACAGCGGAGGGGGAGGAATTAGTTCTCACTAAGTGGGCCAGCATTCTTCCTACCCCTTCCCTATCCCCAAATGCCACTTGTTTTGAAACATTCTCTTATTTTCTGATTTTCTTACATTTCAATTTTGTATTCCTGTTGTTTATTTGGCCATGCTCTATGGGCCAGATTCAGGTAGATCAGAGCATCTTTGCTCTGGAGTAACGCATCTCATTTGCGTTACGCTGCTGAAATTTTAGGAGCAAGTGCTGTTATTCAGGAAGCACTTGCTCCTAAAGTTGCGGCAGCGCATCGCAAATGAGCCGGCGGAATTCAAATTGGGCGGGTACGGGGCGTGTAGTATTCTAACTAAGCGCGATCCCGCCGCCAACGTACTGCGCATGCGTCGAGTGTCCAAACATCCCCGTGCGCATGCTCCAAATTCTGTGAATGAACGTCAATGACGTCACATTCCCATTCATGAACTTTTTACGCAAGCGACGTGATTTTTTTTTTTCCCGACGCGATGACGACGCCTATACCTAACATAGGATATTCCAACCCCATGTAGGTATATCTATGCGCCGCGTATCCCGTCCGGAAACGTCGTACCGTCATTGCGTCGCGCCGGAATTCGATCGTGAATTGCCGATTTCCGCTCATTAACATATTTTTTGAGCGTAAATCGGCGCCATTTTTAAGTTGAAGTAACGATGCGATGGCGAAACTCAGTTACGCTGCTCGCATCGGAGCTTCAACCCGGCGTTTCTTGTTTTCTGGTTACAGAAAACAGAAACGCCGGCTCAAAGTCACAGTTAGGCTGGCGGATCACTGGATCCGCCAGCCTAACTGTTCCTGAATCTGGCCGTTTGTTTCTCCAATGTTGGGTTTTCAATATATTCCTTTTCAGTATTCACTAATTCCTTCCTTATCCTATTTTCTCATTCCTTTGAAACCTTATTAATTTTCACCACTTGTTGGATACATAAACCTCTAAGGAATGCTTTCAATGTGTCCCACATCACCCCCCTCGTCGCGGTTCCTTCATTAAACTCTATAAACTCTTTAATTTTTACCAGTGTCTCCTCGGGTTCTCCCATTAATTCGAACCACAGTGAATTTATTTTCCATACCATAACAGACCTACTCCCCTCTAGGTTTACAGTTGTTGTCACCAATGAGTGGTCTGATACCCCTGGGGGGTGGTAAACTATTTCCCTGATTATTTGGGAGGCTTCCACATTGCCCAGGACTAAATCTATCCTGGACAATGTGGAATAGGTGCTGGAGCAACAGGAGAACTGCAACTCCTCTGGATTTCTCGCTCTCCATAAATCAAAAACTAAAATAGCTGGCTCTCCGAGGGATTCTGTACATTTACCCTTGGGAGCCTATCCATCTTCTTGTTTATTACCTCGTTAAAGTCCCCCATCGCTATAACAGGAATCCCGGGTTTATCCAACATAAAGTCCATTAATTTATATATAACCTTGAGTTTAAATGGTGGGGGAATATATATATATATTCCCTATTCTCTATTACGCAGTGAAGGAAAACGTAGTGCCCCTCTTCGTCAATACAGGCCCGCTTGCAGGTAGACACTAGGGATGAGCTTCACGTTCGATACGAACGTATGTTCGAATCGAACATTGCCTGTTCGATCGTTCGTTGAAAACGAACAAAACGGGTCGTTCGCGCCAAATTCGAATGATGTGCAACGGCCCATAATTCACTGCGGCGTTGCGCGCTGATGATTGGCCAAGCATGCACCATGACCCCGCATGCTAGGCCAATCACAGCGCCCAAAAAACGAAGAGCCCTAATTGGCGAAAGCCTGGGTGCTTTGGCCATTTATGGCTCAGGGCTTTAGCACACGCCCCACACTATAAAAGGCCGCCTCCCGGGCGGCCTCGTGTAGTGTGTTCCGGCTTGCTTACAGAGAGAGAAGTCAGACAGACAGTTAGAGAGAGATAGAGACACAGTGGGCCAGATTCACGTACATCGGCGCATTTTTTGACTGGCGTAGCGCACCTCCTTTACGTTAGACTGCCGCAATGTAGCGACGCAATCACCGTATTCTCGATTGATTTGCGCAGAAAATAGCGCCTGTGCAACGTAATTTCAGAGGCGTAAGGCGGAGTAATTCAAATTGGGAAGGATGTGGCCGTGTTACATTGAAATGAGCCGTGACCCCATGCAAATGAAGGGCCGGCCAGCTCGCGCATGCGCACATGAAGCAGACCATGGTCAGCACCTCTCTGCGCATGCTCACAACTCGGGAACGGCGCAATCAGTGAAATTGGAAGTGGACCCGGGCAACTTAGTGAACTACGCAGACAGCATAAATAGACAGACACAAACGCACTTCCTTTGCAAAAGTACATCCCTTTGTATCCCTCCCTATACAGCAAGGTGCTTTTGTTCTGTTGTTTGTTGCGTTGTGACTTGTCTTTGTTATATTTGTGGACTGTTTGATCTAGTGTTTTGTAGAAGATATTTGAAAGTGGTTTTTGGTTACCGCTTGTGAGACTTTTTGGTTGATAGATTTTTGTTTGTTTGTTTTGTTGCTTGATTTTTCCTGCTTGTTTTTGTGAGTGATTTTTGCTGATTGTTTGGGAGAGAGTTTTTGTATGAGTATGACTGAGAGGAAGAGGAAGTTACATTTTACTTTGGGGGAGAAACAAATTCTTGCCCGGGCCATTTCCCAATATGGGCATTTCCTCCATGGCCCGGAGAGTGCCAACACCACCCTGGCCAGGAGGCGTGAGATCTTGCAGAACATTACTGACCATGTGAATGCATCAGGGGGGGGGGAGGAGACCCGGACACGGTCGGGGATTGAAAAGAAGATCAATGACCTCCGGTGTCTGGTCAGAAAGAAGCTGGCCAAAATGGCAGCCCATGCCAGGGGCACAGGAGGGGGCCCACCATGCCCTTTTAGGCTGACAGCGGAGGAGCGTGCGGTGGCCCACACCTTTCATAGACAACAGGTGGAGGGCCTGCCTGGCTATGACTCCAGTCATGAAGGCGTGATGCCAGGTAAGGTTTTTTTGCCCTATCAGGTGTGTAGCATGTGGGGGGTGGGGTGGGGTGAAAGGGAATATGTGGCAAGTGTGTGGATCCTCCAACCTGTGAATGTTTCGTGTCATCCACAGATGAGCAGGAGGGTACTGGGCCATCTGGGCTGACCGCACCATCCCAGGGACAACAGCCTGATGAGGACTCCCCGACAAGGCCGGAGTCCTCGGAGGAGGTTGAAGAGGAGGAGGTTGAGGAGGAGGAGTTTGAGGAGGAGGATGTCATGTCAGCCAGTGGATTGCTGTTTTTGGAGGAGTCTTCCTCTCTGGCTGGCAGCAGCCAGCCCTCCATAAGGGCTAGCCCCTCCCACTCCTCCCCCAACAGGGCTCCTCTCCCAAAGGCCTCCCCTTCTCCCCGGCCACAAGCCTCAGCTGGAGGCAGGAAGTCATCCCAGAAGACCAGGGGGGTGGCCGAGCTTCTGCCTGCCAATCTGAGAAGGGACCAGGCCCTTCAGACCCGCCATCTGGGACAGGTCAGCCAGACTTTGGGGCGGATGGAGGAGAGCCTGTCCTCCATAAAGGATACACTTGGGGACCTGGACTGCCACTCCCGGGCTCTTACAAACTGCCTAAACTTACTGAAGACTACAACAGCAGACGTTGGGCAGGATGTGAGGGCCCTCACCCAGGCTATCCAGGCCAACACGGCAACACTAGGTGCTGGCCTTAACAGAATTGCCGTGGCCTTGGAGGGCAGGCCGCCAGGTGGGCAGAGACCAGGGGCTGCTCCTCCTTCCCCGGATTCCCCCCCCCCTCCCCATGAGTCTCCCCTGAGGATCCGGGGCCGTGGCCGTGGGCGCCCCAGGCGTGGCTCACGCCAACGGCATTAATTTGTTTTCCCCTTTTGTGGATCCCCGCAACTCCCTCATTAGCATATTTGAATAGCAAATCAATGGTGTGTCTAGCGCAGTTTTGCGCGGACGGATGCGCCTGTCTATCGAAATTACGCCGGACAAAAAAAAGTAGATTACTTGCGTATCTCGTTTTGGGGATGCGGAGCATTGAAACGCATGCGCAAATTTAGACTTACGCTGCGCATCTCCTGTAACGCCGGCGTAATCGCTCTGTGAATCTGGCCCAGTGTCTTTTCTACTAGATAGATAGATAGATAGATAGATAGATAGATAGATAGATAGATAGATAGATAGATAGATAGACAGACAGATAAGGAAGGCTAGTAGTCAGTATAGTTAAATTGACAGTGTGTAGAGAATATATATACATCCTCAGGAGTTGTACATATATTTATACACTGTATAGCTTAGCTAGATCTGCTATTAGTATTTGTCAGGCAGGAGATTGTGCTGTGCTGTGTTTTTGCCCATAAACTCAGTCCATCATACTGTACGTTTGCTGTTTTTGGCCAGAAACTCAGTTGATCTTACTATACGTTTGCTGTGTTTTTGCCCATAAATTCAGTCGATCTTACTATACGTTTGCTGTGTTTTTGCCCATAAATTCAGTCGATCATACTGCACGTTTGCTGTTTTTGGCCAGAAACTCAGTTGATCTTACTATACGTTTGCTGTGTTTTTGCCCATAAATTCAGTCGATCATACTGCACGTTTGCTGTTTTTGGCCATAAACTCAGTCGATCTTAATATAAGTTTGCTGTGTTTTTGCCCATAAACTCAGTCGATCATACTGCACGTTTGCTGTTTTTGGCCATAAACTCAGTCGATCTTAATATAAGTTTGCTGTGTTTTTGTCCATAAATTCAGTCGATCATACTGCACGTTTGCTGTTTTTGGCCATAAACTCAGTCGATCTTAATATAAGTTTGCTGTGTTTTTGGCCATAAATTCAGTCGATTATACTGCACGTTTGCTGTTTTTGGCCATAAACTCAGTCGATCTTAATATAAGTTTGCTGTGTTTTTGCCCATAAATTCAGTCGATCATACTGTACGTTTGCTGTTTTTGGCCAGAAACTCAGTCTATCTTACTATACGTTTGCTGTGTTTTTGCCCATAAATTCAGTCGATCATACTGCACGTTTGCTGTTTTTGGCCATAAATTCAGTCGATCTTACTATACGTTTGCTGTGTTTTGGCCCATAAACGCAGTAGATCATACAGCACGTTCCACGTTTGCTGTGTTTTTGGCCATAAACTCAGTCGATCTTAATATAAGTTTGCTGTGTTTTTGCCCATAAACTCAGTCGATCATACTGCACGTTTCCTGTTTTTGGCCATAAACTCAGTCGATCCTAATATAAGTTTGCTGTGTTTTTGCCCATAAACTCAGTCGATCATACTGCACGTTTGCTGTGGTTTTGCCCATAAACGCAGTCGATCATACAGCACGTTGTTGAGGGTCTCTTTAGGAAATTATGCAATATGCAGCAGCAAAGTATGACATGGTTCAGATTCTACATAACAAACCTACAGTCCTTGTCTTGTTTGCACCGCCTGTATACTGCTGTTTAAAGTATATAGGGCCATAGGGTCTTGTCAGGGCCGATCCTCCCTATAGGCGCACTATGCAAGCCGCTTAGGGCCAAGCAAAGCTGCAAAGGGCCCCCAAAATTACTAGAGGCCCCGTCTGGTGAGAAGTAATTTTCGCACCCTCACCCGGCTTCTAAACTCGCTGGCCGAGTCATTTCCGGCAGCAGAACACCCCCTTCCCCCGCTTCTCAACTTTCTTTAATCTGTCGTCAGATTTTGCTTAGGGCCCCAGGGAGGTCAGGATCGGCACGGGTCTTGTAAAGACCTGGGGGGAGTGGTGGCGGGAAACACATGCTTTTTTTCCTCATGATTTTTATCCATATTGCAGGTACCAAACATTACTTTGAAACATTACTTTGAAGCCGCAAGCAGTATTAAATTACTTTTTTCTGAGAGTAATCTCATGTTGTGCAGGGACATTTCTAAACACATGCCACTACTATAGACACACAGCAGGTACGATATTTAAAGGGATTTTTTTTTTTTTTTCACTTTAAGCATCATTAAAATCGCTGCTCCAGTTTTAAAAAAAATAATTTCCATTGATACATGTTCCCTGGGGCAAGACCCGGGTTCTCAAAGATGTTTTCCAACAATAACTTGAATATTGGTCTTTAACCACTTGGTTCCCTGCCTATCGTCAAATGACGGCAGCATGGTGAACCTGAATATCCAAGATGCCGTCAATTGACGGCATTGTGTTCTCCGGCCACTGAGGGGCGCGCGCTCTCCGCTGACGGCGCGCACGCGCACCCGGCGCGTCCCCGAGGTGCCGATACGCGTGCCTGGCGGTCGCGATGTCCGCCAGGTACCCGCCGATCGGCAGTTTTAGAGCAGGGATGTGGAGCTCTGTGTGTAAACACAGAGCTCCACGTCCTGTCAGGGAGAGGGGACAGATGCTGTGTCCCTTATACATAGGGAGACAGCATCGGTCACCTCCCCCAGTCACCCCCCTCCCCCCACACAGTTAGAACACACCCAGGACTCACATTTAACCCCTTCCTCACCCCTAGTGTTAACCACTTCACTGCCAGTCACATTTAGGCCTCGTACACACGATCAAATCTGTCTGCTGGAAACGGTCTGCTAGACCGTTTCAGCAAACAGATTCGATCGTGTGTACGGGCTAACAGACGGATTTGGCCACCCGACAGATTTCAAAGCATGCTTTGAAATCTGTTGGCTGGGAACCCGTCCGCCCGACATGTCTGCTGGTTAGTATGCTAACCAGCAGACGTGTCTTCTCGCACACGCGCCGAATGGTTTCGACGCATGCGCGGAAGTGTTTTACTTCCTGGTGCGGTGACGTGGCGGCGTCAACGTCACCGCCACGTCACCGACACGTCAGCGCGATGTCTGCTGGCGGGGATTTTGGTTTGCTCGTGTGTACACGCGAGCAAACCAAAATCCCAGCAGACAGATTTGTTCAAATCTGTCGGACTGACAGATTTGAACAAATCTGTCGGACTGACAGATTTGAACAAATCTGTCTGCTCGTGTGTACAAGGCCTTATACAGTAATTAGTGCGTTTTTATAGCACTGATCGCTGTATTAATGTGAATGGTCCCAAAAATGTGTCAAAAGTGTCCGATGTGTTCGCCGCAATATCACAGTCCTGCCAGAATTCGCAAATTGCCGTATTACTAGTAAAAAAAAAAAAAAAAAAAAATTGTCAGAATTCTATCCCCTATTTTGTAGCCACTATAACCTTTGTGCAAACCAATTACCTTACGCTTATTGCGTTTTTTTTTTTTTTTTACCAAAAATATGTAGAATACATATCGGCCTAAACTGAGAAAAAAAAGATATTTTTTTTCCAAAAAATTTATATTTATTATAGCAAAAAGTAAAAAATATTGGGCCAGATTCAGATACACATAATATTGCGCTGCGTAATCGAAATACTCTACGCTGCCGTATTTCACCAGGCTCTACACCGAATCCTGGTAGATATTTGCCCGTACGCTACGGCGGCGTAGTCTATTTCTCGCCGCGTAATCGAAATACGCGATTGGGGGGCGTGAAGCATTTAAATTAAGCGCGTCCCCGCGGCGATCGAACTGCGCATGCTCCGTTCAGAAATTTCCCGCCGTGCATTGCGCAAAATCATGTCGTTACGTCATTCGTTGTTTGAGTAGCGTCGTTTACGAACATTCCTATTCCCGGATGACTTACGTAAAAAATAATGAAAGACGTCGGAAAACGTAGAAATTCAACGCAGGAACGACGGCCATACTTAACATGGGCTGTCTAATATTAGACCAGCAAAAAGCTGGTATAGTGTTACGTAAAAAAAAGATGACTAAAGGTGCCGTAAGAGATTGCGATTGAAGAAGCTCATTAGCATACCCCGAAGCGTAGATCCGAAGGCATACGGACACTTAATCCAGTCTAATTGAAGCCCGCAGCCGTCTATTCATGGTTTGAGGTTTCCGACTAGCTAAAAAAACGCGCGTAATTTGAAATTACTCCAGTCTAACAGCAGGCGTACTCTCTCTGTGAATCTGGCCCATTGTGTTTTTTTTTTAAAAAAATTTCACTTTTTTGTTTATAGCGCAAAAAATAAAAACCGCAGAGATGATCAAATACCACCAAAAGAAATCTCTATTTGTGGGAAAAAAAGGACGGCAATTTTGTTTGGGAGCCACGTCGCACGACCGCGCAATTTTAATTTAAAGCGACGCAGTGCTGAAAGCTGAACTTTCGCCTGGGCAGGAAGGGGGTATATGTGCCCAGTAAGCAAGTGGTTAAAATGAGCGTTTTTGAATTCGAATGTTCGAGTCCCATAGACTTCAATGGGGTTCTAAATGTTCGTGCAAATCTGTTGGACGGTTCTGGTGCGAACCAAACGTGGGTATGTTCGGCTCATCCCTTGTAAACACCACTCCCCCCTTTACCAAGACTGTCACCTCCCTTGAATAAGAGGTGTGGACTGAATGATATTGATTTTGAAATTTCCTATTCTGGATCTGTTTTTTAATATCCTTGGTATAGTGTGTCTCCTAGACATGTGCACAACAAAAATTTTCGTATTTTTTTGTTCCGTTTTGTCTCGTTCCATAGATTCGTAAAGATTCGTAATTTCGTAAGATTCAGGTTTCCCTATTCGGATCCGTTCGTATTTTCGTAACAGTTTTATTTTCGTTTATACTGAATTATTCGTAATTCTGTCTAATTTATGTTCGTTGATTCGAAATTCGTAATTTTGTTAGATAATAATTTTCGTTTAATGGATTCGTAATTTTGTACTTTCGTAAATACATAGCAACACGCGGCTAATCTATATTAAGATATGCTTTCCTTAACGTACACACCGTCCCCAACTTTACTGATTGGCAAGATACATCACTTACTAAATACACTTTCACCTTCAAGTACCAAATTTGAATAATGAAAATACAAACATAGGTGATTTTTAAATGGACGTTATAGATGAATTTTCGTTCTTTTGCTTTTTCGGTGTTTGTATTTTATAAGATTGATTTTCGAATTTTGCTTATTTCCTATTCTGGTTTTTCAGCTGTTCTGTTTTGATTTACGAATATAACAAATTGGTATATGTGTGTCTCCTGCAAGCAGATCAGTACCACCTTATGCGCCTCTAACATATCAAATACTACGGCTCTTTTGGCTGGAGTACCCATCCCACAAACATTCCATGATCCTATCTTCAAAGTGCTATCCTGTATTAAATCATATCCTTATACATTTTACTATCCAGGATCTATATACAGTCTGGTACCGAGGGCACAACAAAACAACAATAACCAAAAAAAAGAAACAAAGAAGAGAAAAAAATACATAATCAGTTCCCTTGTTACACCGCCTAGTGCACTCATAGTTCCTTATCCCCTTTTCTGCTTTATATAAGGCAAGGCAATCTATTTAGTGAACTTATCGAATATGTGTTTCTCCTTACATTCTGTGACAGCTTTGCTTATACCCATGAGTGCAGTCAGTCAGTCAGTGTCAGACAGCAGTCAGTCAGTCAGTCAGTGGGAGAGTAGGACGCTCCGGTCTTCCGCTCAAGTCTGCTCTAGCCAGGGACCAGACAGGCAGACAGTGACAGGCAGACTGCTTGCTCTATCCCTCCAGCGACTCACTATCTGGCTTCCCCCGGCTTTACCTGACCCCCCTGGCTTCCCTCCTTCACTTCTCCAGCAGGTAAGCCATCTACTGAGGCTGCAGGCGGCACTCCTTTTCAGGACAAGCTGCTGCTGCAACTTAAAGCTTCGGCTCTCCCCCTCTCCACACCTCCCCTCCTATACCTCCACACTACCAGACCCTCTCAAACTACCCATCCGCCACCTATCTCTGCAATCCCTGCAATTTTCTGCTGTTTCGGGCGATTTTTCGATACCTCTGCGCCGGCCTGGAAGCAATCGCGGCAGCCACGATCTAGGAAAGACCACGGCTTCACCCGCGGCCTAGCGGCGTGCCGCTTCTCACCCCGTCCAACTGCCACCAAAGTCCCAAAACGGACCAGAAACCCACCCCATACCCCCTGGAAAGCACCTCTCACCCCTGTCTATCGATCCTGGCCCCAACGGTAGCACCGATCCACCCAATCTGGGAGTTTACCAGCCTGGATCCTGCTGCCGATCGGCGGCCATCTTACTACACCCAGCCCCAAATCTCAACACCATTACAACTTGATCCAGGGTTTGCCCGATCGCCTATCAAGGGGTCAGTAAGGAATTTTTTTCCCTGTCGCTGCATATTGGCGTAGCACAGTCAGGTTTTTTTTGCCTTCCTCTGGACCAAGCCAGGATAGAGGATTCAGTTAATCCTTGACAATCCTTCCCCCCCCCCCCGGTGTTTGGCGACCATGGTTAATCAGCAATACTCGGCAGAGACCATTTGGGGTCTGAGGCGATTTGCCGCAATACTACCAGCCATCACCAAAAAAGCCCTTCAAACTGAGCGCCTATTGAGAAAAGATCGAAGATCAATTGTCAAAGGTCTCAGTCGTTTGCCCCAACCTAAGCACATATCAGCCGACTGTAACACCATTCTAGGAGAATTGGTGCCAGAAAACTACCGTATTATAACGGAAAACAGAATAGGGCAAAGAGGAGGAGGATTGGCGGTGATCCATAAGACGCATCTTGCGATCACAAAACCAGTCCTTCAAAATCCTCTTCCATTCATGGAAACCCTTACTCTGCAACTGCAAGCAAACTCCCAGGAGACCGTCCGGATTCTACTCTGCTATAGGCCACCCGTCCCAAAATCGCAGCTTCTCCCTTTATTGACGGACTTTATCTCCACCTATACCCTGAACAGCAAACACCTTTTGCTGCTCGGGGATTTCAACCTCTGGGCCAACTCCCCGCAAGACCCCAATGCCGACGCCTGCATTGACTACCTGGAAGGATTAGGCCTTCAGCAATTAGTATGTGGGTCCACACATGCCTCAGGTCACATGCTCGATCTTATTTTCAGACACGATCTGGAAATAAAAATCTTGGGAAATGAACCATTGCCTTGGACAGATCACCATGCAATTAAATTCATTATTCCCGATTTCTCCCCCTTAACAAAAACATCAAATCCAGTGACAACACACTGGACTAGATGTCAGAAGAAGCTCCATTCGGAATTCTTCAAAGCCACGTTAAGGAAAAAAATAAAAACAATTCAGCCGCATCAAACGGCTGAGGAAACACTGGATGCCATAAACACAGCCCTATTACAGTCAGCCGACTTAATAGCGCCGAAACTTAAAACCCACATCCAGAAAAATAACGCAGGTTGGTTCAACAACCAACTGGTGTTACTGAAGCAAGAGCGCAGAAGGGCAGAAGCCGCCTGGAAAAGAAGCTCTTCAGATGAGAACCTCTCCATCTACAAGGAAATAACCAGAAAATACCACAAGAAAATCTTTGATGCCAAGAATTTTTTTTTTTCTGAGGCCATCAACAACGCCCTCAACCGCCCCCGCAAGCTCTTCAAGCTGGTCACTCAGACCATGAATCCAGGATGTCTTGAAGCCCCCAATTCGGACACACAAGAATTTTGCAATGAATTATCGGATTACTTCATTAATAAAATTGAGGGAATCCGGCAAAGCATTCAGCAAAACAATTCCCCCCATAGCCCCCCCCAGTAATTATTCACACAACACCGGCAGTAACTCACCACAACCAGGTAAGTTCACACTGGAACCCGTCTCTACCCATGACACTAAAAATATCATCGGTACTCTGCGTAACAGCACTCCGCCAAATGATATCATTCCCACCAAACTGCTGAAGGAATGCCCCGACATCCTGGCACCTCCTATCACACAGCTTATTAACCAATCCTTCAGGGAGGGCATAGTGCCCTCCCAGTTGAAGGAGGGTATAATTCGACCTATCTTGAAGAAAGCCACCCTGGACCCCAAGGATCCACTGCACCGCCATCCCATAACAGGCCTAAACGCTCTTTCTAAGGTCATGGAGAAAGAAGTGGTACAACAGCTGAAACAGCATCTAGATACCCATAACCTACTTGATCCATATCAATCGGGATTCCGGCACAGACACGGAACAGAAACCGCATTGCTCAAGATATGGGACGACGCTCTCGAGGCCGCAGACGAAGGAGAATCTTGTCTTCTGGTTCTGTTGGACCTAAGCGCAGCCTTCGACACAGTAGACCACAAGCTTCTATTGACTCGGCTAGCTGAAGTAGCCAGAGTCGCAGAAGGCGATTTATCTTGGTTCTCCTCTTTCTTAGAAAACCAATCGCAAATAGTGAAGTTAGGACCTTTCACTTCTGAAAAACGCACAGTATCATGCGGAGTCCCTCAAGGATCCCCTCTGTCGCCTGTGTTATTCAACATCTATCTGCGTCCTCTTTTTGAAATCATCAGCAGTCAAAAACTGCTCTATCACTCATATGCAGATGACACGCAACTGTATTTCCGCATTTGCAATAAAAAGGATCACCACCTCAATCTAGAGACATGCCTCTCTTTGATAGAGGACTGGATGACCAAGAGTTATCTTAAACTCAACAGAGCGAAAATAGAACTTCTCCTGTTTCACTCCAAGCGAAGGAATCAATCAGCAACAACTTGGACCCCCTCGCCCATTCTGGGCAAAATCATCACCCCTAGCGCCAAAGTCAAAAGTCTTGGGGTCATCTTTGACTCCTACATGACAATGGACACACAAATAGGGTCAGTAGTCAGCGGATCTCACCATCTGCTGCGCCTACTACGCAGACTTATTCCTTTCATTCCTAAAGAAGACGTAGCAGTTGTGGTGGGAACAATTGTTAACTCCAGACTGGACTATGCAAATGCCCTTTACCTCGGACTCCCCAAGTACCAAATCGCTCGTCTGCAAGTCGTTCAAAACACGGCTGCAAGACTTGTGACAGGGAAAAAACCCTGGGAAGCAATCTCACCTTCACTGAGAACGCTTCATTGGTTGCCAGTGAAAGACAGAATTGCTGTTAAAGCACTCTGTGTAGCGCACAGATGTATTCATGGGAATGCCCCCCAATATCTGTGCGAAAAAATTAAAGTTCATAATCCCAATCGCATCTTGCGTTCCACCAACCAAAATCGACTCCAGATACCGAAAGCCAACTACAAGTCAGACAATGGAACGCTTTACCAACCAGCATTCGGTTGGAGGAGAACCACCTAGCATTCAGGAGAAAGATCAAGACTCATCTCTTTGATACCAAATGAGACAGGAACAACAAGCGCCCAGAGGCGATTCAGTTCGCATGTGCCACGCTATATAAGTTTTCATTCATTCATTCATTCATTTGATATATTATCTGTGTTTTTTTACCTTTTACCAAGATTTGTGCTTTTTGTATATAAGAATATTGTTCCCTTACTGTATTTGATCCCTTCCCTTTCCCCTTAAATATCACCCTGTGGCATATCACCCTTCCTTCCCCCCCCACCCACTTTCTCTACAATATTTTTCAGCAACTTGATCTTCTTTGCTGTGTTAGCTGCTCCAATCATACATAATTTGATAGCGCTGTATTTTTTCTTTTGTATTTTTTGCTCTGTGGACTGAGATGCTCACCCAGAGATGACACAGTTATGTCATTCCTGGTGCCTGTGCAGATCCAGGCTGCATTTACAAATATCAGGAAAGCCTTTTCTAGATCCATAGCTCTGCTCAAGACTGGCCTCTCTTGTACATAAACATCCTGGGTATTGGCGCTCGTTTGTCTTCACTCTCCTAAAAATGTGAAAGAATGTCAGCTGCACTCCATTTAGCTCCTCTTAAGCCTCATACACACAATCGGACTTCAAACAAACTTTTGTGTGGATTTTTGTTCGAAGGGTGTTGGCTGTAAACTTGGTATGCATACACACGGCAGGACTTTTTCAGCAAACTTACCCCAAATCACATGGTTTTTCAGCTCTTAACTGCCACCCTTTGGTCAACTTATGTATTGTTTTATAATCTTATGCAATGGTTCAGAGCATGCGAGTTTGTACTTTGGGCTTAAAGGAGTTGTAAAGGAAAAAAAAATGTTTGCCTAAAATTAATGCCTGCAAGGTAGACAGACAGAATAGTGTAATGATTCTGTTAAAAAAACTAGTAAATACCTATTAAATTCCTTCAACTATATCACCTCCGGCGATCTAGTTTCTGTTCTCTCATTCACTTCCTGGTTTGCGGCGCTCATTCATGTAAGAACTACATTTTCCAGTATGCATTGCGGCACGCCCAGTAATTCACACCTCCTTAAAGTCTCTAAGGCCGCGTACACACAATGAAATAAATCCGATCAAATCGGTCTGACAGACCATTTTGATCGGATTTGTCTGCTGGGATAGATTGGTTTGATCGTGTACACAAGATCAAACCAAAATCCCCACCGGCAGACAGCGCGGTGACGTGGCGGTGACGTTGACGCCGCCACGTCACCGTCACCAGGAAGTAAAACACTTCCGTGCATACGTCGAATCCATTCGACGCATTTGTGCGGAAAGATATGTCTGCTGGTTAGCGTACTAACCAGCAGACACGTCGGATGGACGGGTTCCCAGCAGACAGCTTTTAAAGCATGCTTTAAAATCTGTCTGCTGGAAAAACCTGTCTGTCCGCCCGTACACACGATCTAATTTGTCTGCTGAAATGGTCCGTCGGACCGTTTTCAGCAGATACATTTGATCGTTTGTACGCGGCCTTACACGTAGAGAGTGTCCTGCCACACAGATGTAGTTCCCAGGAGAAGGCGAGCATGTCACTGACCACCACAGTAAAGCCTCCCTTCACGGTGGTGAGTAACAATCAGACAAGCAGGAAGTGAACAGAAAAGAGAAGAAATAGAGCAACTTCTGAGCAAAAATTAACAATGAGGAAGTGAAAAGAGGAATGTCTGCAGGTAAAGGATGCTTATATTGAAAAAAAAAATCCTTTACAACCCCTTTAAGTCCGATTGGTTTCTGTACACGTGGCAGGACTTTACACCATAGGACTTTTGTCTGTTTGCAGAGCGAACTTCTGTCCTATGAAAACCGAAACATTTTGTCTGATGGAGTGTACACATGGTCGGATTGTTTGAAAAACCTAGTAATTTTGAAGTTTGTTGTCAAAAAGTCCTATCGTGTGTATGGGCCTTTACAGTATTTTTTTGATTATTGATTGAGAACCAAGCTTCCTTGACAAGTTTCACCACTCCTAGCTTACTCACAAGGTTAGGGTACTTCCCCTAAATTGAAGTAATTGGAGTGTGGCTTTCCTTCTTCCTAGCAGATAAGTACAACAGGGATTGAGGATGGGGGAAAGGGTGTCAGTTCAGCTCTACAAATGTTTTGTAAAAAGGTGAATTTACACCATAATGATTTCTGTAAATCCTTATGTGTAAAGGAATGTTAGTCCCTGACGTTTAATAAATTATGTGAAAGATCCAGCAGAGAGGATGGCGGAAAATATAATTATTATTATTATTATTATACAGGATTTATATGGCGCCAACAGTTTGCGCAGCGCTTTACAACTTCAGGGAAGACAGTACAATTACAATACAATACAGGAGGAATCAGAGGGCCCTGCTCGTTAGAGGTTACGATCTAGAAGGAGGGGTCAAGTGGAACAAAGGGTAGTAGCTGTGGGGGATGATCAGATGGACAAGACGAAAATGAGATGTGGAGGGTATTTGAACAGTAGAGATCTCCGCAAGAATTGTATCAATCTTCTGTTTGAAGTGATTGGCGATATCCTGAGCAGTGATTGAGCTAGTGGGTGGAGACAGTGGAGGATGAAGTAGAGAGTTGAAGGTAGAGAAGAGTTGACGGGGATGGGATGATAGGTTTTTTATGAGAGTGATGAAATAGGTCTGCTTGGCAGTGAGGAGGCTGGAATTGTAATTTTGGAGGGCAGATTTATACTGGCTGCAATCTGTCTGGGACTTCTTCTTGTGCCACAGGCGCTCGAGAGCACAGCTGTGTTTTTTCAGACTTCTAGTATCATCTGTTGGCCAGGGTTAAAGGGGACAGGGCCTGATTCTGTGTGTAGTGAGGGGGGCAGTGTGTCCAGTTAAGGCTAGAAGTGAAGTGTTGTAGACAGAAGTAGCTAGGTTGGTGCAGGCCAGCGGTGCGATTTTGTGGTCAGTCGCAGAGTATAGAAGAGAAGGGTTGAGATGGCGAAGATTTCTATGGCTAACAGTAAAGCCTTGTATACACGATCAGTCCATCCGATGAGAACGGTCTGAAGGACCGTTGTCATAGATTAACCAATGAAGCTTACTGATGGTCTCATTAGTTAAAAAAATTATCGTATCAGAATGCGGTGACGTAAAACACAACGTGCTGAAAAAATGAAGTTCAAGGCTTCCGAACATGCGTCGACTTGATTCTGAGCATGCGTGGATTTTTAACCGATGGTCGTACCTATTAACGATCGGTTGTGACCTATCGGTTAGGAATCCATAGGTTCATTTTAAAACAAGTTGGCTTTTTTTTAACCTAAGGTTAAATAACTTATGGGGCCCACACATGTTCGGTTTTGACCGATGAAAATGGTTCATCAGACCGTTGTCCTCTGGCTATCCTATCGTGTGTACGAGGCCTAAGGCGTTTGGAGGGAGAGCAGGTGGAGGAGAGGAAGAGAGTGAAATGAATAAGGTAGTGATCATAGAGAGGGTAATAATAGTTGGAGAAGTTGCATGGAGTGCATAGGTGGGAAAAGACAAGGTCAAGGGTATTGCCTTCAGAGTGAGTGGGAGCATGCATCCATTGCTTCATGTCAAAAGAGGAGGTTAGACTGAGAAGTTTGGAAGTTTCAGGAGTGTTGGTATTAGTAGGGGTGTTAAAGTCCCCGAGGATGATTGTGGGGATTTCAGAAGAGAGAAAGTAGGGTAGCCAGGCAGAGAAGTCATCAAGAAATGTAGATACTGGTCCAGGGGCCGGTAGATCACAGCTATCCTAAGAGAAACTGGGGAGAAGAGATGAATACAGTGTGCCTCAAATGAGGAGAGTGACAGAGAGGAAGGTGAGTGGAGTACTTGAAAGGTGCTATATGGGGCTAAAAGGATTCCAACACCCCCTTCTTCGCGTCCACTGGGTCTGGGGGAGTGAGTCCACAGAGGAACACCGTGGGATAGAGCAGCAGAAGATGCAGTGTTGGAATCGTGAAGCCAGGTTTTGGAAATGGCGAGTAGATTAAATAGGTTAGCGATAAAGTGATCATGGAGGGAGGTGAGTTTGTTACAGACAGAGCGAGCATTCCAAAGGGCGCAAGAGAAAGGGAGTCTAGGGGAAATGGGAACTAGCTTGTGTGCATTGCGGTTGCAGCCAGAGGGTGTAGAATAATGGGTGCGTTGAATACAGTTAACCCTCCTCTTGTGTTAGGGTCATAACCGACCCGTTTTCAGGTTTTAAATGTCTATAAGTATCACATAAATTTGTTTATTGCATCAAGATTTTTTTTACTTTGTCAGGAACCTCTATTTAAACAATGTAATAGAAAAATAATCCTTTTCACTAAATTACAAAATACTGTGTTGAAAATTAAGACGTTTATGGTGTTAGGGTTAATTCTGACCCAGTTATAATAAAGGATTATAGGACACTAATAAGTGCCAAAACTGAAATCATAAACACGCTCTCTGCTTAGTAAAACTGATAGCCAATCACCTCTCAACCCTGTGAGCTGTAGTTAGGGAGGGGCCTATCTCTTTGCCTGCTTGTCTGCTTCTCTAAATAAAGTAAAGAAACATAGGACCAATACATTTCCGAGTTGCTGACTTTATTTTACCATTTTTTAAATTTGAAAATGAGAGGTATGCTATCAAAAGAAAGGTCTAAGGGGTCACACCAAAAATATTAAAACCAATCTTTTCAAGGATAAAGAAGCCTAACAAGGTAACCAAGAGGTAAGAAACAAATTGGATGATAAATAATTGTTCAGAGGGTATTTTTTGGCTGATTTAAGACACAGGTCAAAACCGACCCGTTAACATCATGGATAGTAACAGAAAGCTAACATAAGAGGAGGGTTAAATAAAGTAGGCCCAGGGTTTAGGGATACATCACCAGAGGATAGGAGAAGCAGAAGGGTGAGGGAGGTAATGTGGGAGTGTGGTTTATATGAAGGGACATGCCCCAGTGTTCTGGAGTATTGTGTGTGTGCATTTAAAATTAGTGGGAGTTGGTGAATGCAGTAATAGGGAGAGGACATTAGTGATGGTGATGTATAGAAGTTGTGGGGTGGAGGAGAGGTGTGCAGGAGAGTTTGTTTAAGGATACAAGACACAGCTGTTAGGAGTGGTAGACAGTGCATTTTAGCAGGAAGGGCTGAAAATGTGTACAAGGTCACCTGTATGGGAGATTTCAAGGTATTTTCTAGTCTTCCTTTGTGCATTCCCAGAAGTGCAGAGTCAGAAGTGCTCCCACTTATAGAAATACCCCCACTTTGAGAAAGAACCCCATCTGCAAACGTGCCACCCCTTGGCAAACGTGCCTTTCCGAAGAGATACTTAGTTATATACTGCTAGGAAGGGGGGGGGGTGTGATCTTTCAATTACTAATTAAGGAGGTAATAAAAAATGTCTGGCTTTGCAGAGCAACATTCTCACTTAAGAAACACACTTACAAGTGGACAGCTAATAGAGATAAGAAAGGCCATGATTTAAAGGTAAGGCATAGGGAGGAAACAAAAACAAAAGCAAGGTATGTAGACAGTACAGATTGCTGAGCAAAAGGGCATACCAGAGTTAAAAATGCATAAGGAAAACACTTTTTAGTATTGCGATTAAAGCTGGAGTTGCATCAGTGTGAGCACATACCTGTGGAAGGACAGGGAAGACATTTTATTGCTGCCATTCTAACCCTTCATGAATTGATATAACATTCCATATAACATAGGCTAAACAAGCTACTTTCTAATTGATTGTAAAAAAAAAAAAATTCTCTAAGGGCTTGTTTATCCCTTTTTAAGCCTAAGCCTATTTCTGACATTTGTTACTTAAAATCTGTTAAAATCAGATTTCCTGGTGCCTCCATGGCAACATACCTGTGACAAGCTCCGCCTTGGCTCCTCCCTCAGGACTAGTGAATATTATAAAAGAAGTGGTTAGTGCAGCCCCAGCACTCTCCTTTCATTCCTCATACTTCATGGCAGTGAAATATGGTCGTTTGTCCTTACCTCCTGCATTCGGCAGCTTCTGTCCGGGTTCAAGCCTCTCCCGGACGCGGTCCCTTCTCTTGGGCAGCTAAACGCGCTTATAAGGTAGGGAGTCCCTTCTGTAGGATCTTTTGGGACAAGCAATTTGTCTCTTAACCAAGAGCTCTATCTGCACGATTGTTTAGGCATTTGCTCAGTTTTGGCAACAGAGGTAGCAGCCATTCCTGTGTTTCCCTCTAGTGGCTTGCAGGAAGAACTACATGCTCGGAAGATCCAGGGAAACACTCACTTCTCTCCAGGTAAGTAAAAGTAAAAAATAAAAGATATATATACATATTTTTTTGAAAAAATACAGGGGATATGTGTATTATATGTTTATTTAGGTTTCTTTTATATACTTAAATGTATAACAAAAACAAAAAAAACAAAAAAAAAATCTAGGTAAAAAAATAATAAAAAAAAAAAATATTTATTAAAGGATAAATACACATATAAAATAAAATATATATTTTCGTGTTTCCGGGAACTTAAAAAAAAAAAAAAAAAATATGTATGTATATATTTGTATATATATATATATATATATATACATATATGTATGTGTGTATGTATATATATGTATATGTATAGATAAAATCGCACCATTTATTCAGAGGTAAATTCCCAAATTTGGGTCTGGCCACCGGATCCTTCTCTATCCTTTTCTTGGCTGCTACTTCTGCTAAGCCACCCAGTATGAGCCATTCACCGCCCGTACAAGATCCTACTCTACAGCTGAGGTAAGGACCTACACCCAGGTAAGTTTACAGATCTTAAAAAAAAAAAAAAGAGTGCACCGAGGCTGGTACCTTTTCAGCCCTGTACGCCAGAAGACGTCTAAGAGGACCTCAAGGCGACATGAGGACTATGGCGATCCTAGTTCCGGTAGAGACGGGTCAATAGTGGCAGGAAATCATCGGCCAAATAAACGCTGTCACTCATGCTCTCCGAAGCCTAGATCTCCGAAATGTCAGTCCCGGGGAGCCACCCCACTTCCGGGCAATCTGGTCTGTCAAAATTGCCCAGTGGCTAGAAGGCCCGAAAGCCTGCGAGTGGTGAACCTACCTAAAAAACGCAGTAAAGAACTCCCTCGCGGAATTGGGCCCCACAATGCCGCCGCGATAACCGGCATCTCCTACTCTGGAGGAATCTAAAGACCTTAAAGCTGCCTATCTGTCCGGTCATCTCAACTCAAGGGCCAACCACCAATCTCAGTGGTTTGTCGATTCCAAAAAAAATAAAAAAAAATAAAAAAAAAAGGTTTCTGCCCCCCGAAAGTTTTCAACTGGATAGTGGACCAGATGGACCTATTTGCAACAGCATTCAATACTAAGCTTTCAAAGTTCATCTCGAGGCTTCCTCATCCCCAAGTGGTAGAAGTAGATGTGCTCTCTGCAATCCAGTCTATACCTTCTCTCCAGGCCCTCTCATTCCAAAGCTCCGGTTGAGCCTTATGGTAGAAACCATGACGGTGATAGCAGTCCTACCGCACTGGCCAAGACATCCTTGGTTTGCCACAGTAATGTTCCTGAATACCCAGCCTTTCAGTCAAGTATGCAATAATACCTTTCTCCTGTCCTAAAGTACGTCGTACCCACCCAGATCCCGACAGGTTGGGATTCACATCTGGCCGATGAAAGGGAAAGGTTACAATCCCTAGGGTGTCCCAACAAAATTATCGCAACTCTGCTCAGGGCAAGAAAGCCATCCACAAACAGTATATATGATAGGGTTACATAGTTGCATAGTTGGTCAGGTTGAGAAGGGACTCAAGTCCATCCAGTTCAACCACAATCAAGGTGTGGAACACGTTCTAGGCCTTCAAGATTGTCAGAAACTGCGATCCAGATTCTCCATCATCCTCTCAAATTCTTGAATCCTTGCAGGCTTAGGCCTAGGCCATAGATGCAAGTAGCGGCAATTTCAGCGGCAACCAGTTAGAATGGGCAAAGGATTCATTAATAATCCAATTTTTTCAAAGCCGTCAAAGATCCGACCACCAACTAAATCTTTCCACTCGGGACCTTGCTATCATCCTAGAGTCCTTAGCCAATCCACCTCTTGCCTCTTCAGAGTCAGCATCGCTTGGAATCTAACCATGCAGCTATCCTTCTTCATAGCCATTATTTTTGGCAGACATATTTTCAGAGCTCCTAGCTTAGGAGCGGATTATAATCATAGCATATTCTATCCTGACAGTGTAGAACTGTACGGGGATTTAGCCCCGAGGTCACATCATCAAACATGTCAAAACTTGGGCACTTCCAACATTTTCGGAACAGGACTCAGGTTCTCTTGATGAGCTAGACATTGCCTCCACTTTGAGATGCCATCCGCAGACTACGGCATCCTTCAGGGACTCTACCAGGTTGTTTATAAGTCCCCAAGGTTAAAAACAAAGGCATGAAGGCGTCGGCAAAAACGATTGCCTCGTGGACCGTTACTCTCGTCCTCAAGGTGTACACGACAAAGGGACTGCCATCCACTTTAACAGTCTGGACACACTCCAGAGTGGTTTCCGCCTCTAGGGCGGCAAGAGTGAGTGTATCAATTGAAGCCTTTTTGCAGGGCAGCGACATAGTCGTCTCAGCATACTTTTCTGAAAAATTTACAGAGTGGAGCTGTTTTCATCGGTGGAGCGCTGCAGACAGGTGGTAAATTAGGCCTCTGCTTCTTCTTTTAAATGATGATAATAATCTCTTTAAAATAAACCTCTAAACATCATCCCACCCATCTCAGCTAGTTATTTGTCACAGGTATGTTGCCATGGAGGCACCAGGAAAACAGAAAATTGTACCATACTTACCGTAATTTTCTTTTCCTGGTGCCTATCCATGGCAACATACAATCCCACCCTCGGTATTCTATATTACGGAGAATGCTGGGGCTGCACTAACCACTTCTTTTATAATATTCACTAGTCCTGAGGGAGGAGCCAAGGCGGAGCTTGTCACAGGTATGTTGCCATGGATAGGCACCAGGAAAAGAAAATTACGGTAAGTATGGTACAATTTTCTGTTTTTTTTGCAAGAAAATTACTTAGAATCCCCAAACATTATATATATAATATATATATATATATATATATATATATATATATATATATATTAAGCAGAGACCCTAAAGAATAAAATGGTGATCATTGCAATATTTTATATCACATGGTATTTGCACTGCAGTCTTTCGAACACATTTTGTTTGGAAAAAATCAATTTTCACAAATAAAAAAAATAAAAACTAAACAGTAAGTTCAGCCCAATTTTCTTTTGAAAGATGATGTTTAGCTGAGTAAATAGATACCTAACCTGTCATGCTTTGAAATTGTGCAACATTCGTGAAATGGCGACAAACTACGGTACCTACAAAATCTCCATAGGTGTCACTTTAAACAAATAAAACGCTTACAAGGTTAGAGTTACAGAGGAGGTATTTTGCTAGAATTATTTCTCTGACTCAGACAATTGTGGTGATACCACACATGTGTGATTTAAACATTGTTTACATTTGTGGGTGTCATTTTTTTTTTTGAATCAGCCCCATTGCCAGCCTAGTAAACCGGTAGTGATTTTTTGATATTGAAGACCCAAATCAGAGCCAAATCTAGCTTTC
This sequence comes from Rana kukunoris, assembly GCA_029574335.1. NCBI lineage: Eukaryota > Metazoa > Chordata > Amphibia > Anura > Ranidae > Rana > Rana kukunoris. Next base: position 75,388,904 of record CM056052.1, read on the forward strand.
TTTGAGTCTCAGCCTAGCTGGCAGATGTGCTGACTGGTGGCTCGGGTCTCCCAGTGGGACAGGAGGCCTGGAAAAAATGGCAAAAGGGGGGGACGTCCTCTTACGCTCCTTTAGGATAACAGCCAATCGGTTTTGGCCACATGGGTTGTTATCACTAAAGAGCCACCCGTCACTCTAAAAAACAGAACTGGGGTGAAGCCTTTTTTAACACTTTTACATCCGCTCTTCCTTTAACTGGAAAAGCAGTGGCTGGGGGGTGTGTGTACACATGTGTATGCCACAGCCTTGATGATTTGCTTTGTGGCCGTGGCAGGAATTATGCATTTGAATGGGGCTGCGCTGAACCCTGCGCTACAGCTGCATACAATGGGGTTGATTTACTAAAGGCAAATAGGCTCTGCAAGATAGACTCTGCAAGAGTGGAACTATGGCAAAAGTTTGCAAGTTGTATACATGATTTTTTATTTTTTTATTTTAATAATTAGTCTAAACGCACATCTTATTGGATCACCACCAATAATTGCACTCTTTTGTGACAAAAACATAGTGGAAAGCCATACATTGTAAAATACATTGGGCCAGATTCACAGAGCGATTACGCGTGCGCAACTGCTGTTGCGCGTGCGTAAGTCTAAATGTGCGCGTGCGTATAGTTGGACGCGATTCACAAAACAATTATACGCCAGAAATCTACGTTTTACTTGGTCCGGCGTAAATTGAGTTAGACATTCGCTTCTTTGCCTTCGCGCAAAACTGGCGCTTAGACACACACATTGATTTGCTAGTCAAATATGCTATGGGAGTTACGGGGATCCAAAAAAAACGCAGTTGCTGCGCAGGCTACGCGATGTGCGCAACTGCAAAATGTCCTGTCTAAAGTTAGAGCCCAAAAAGCTGATCTAACTTTTGAAAAAAAGTCTAATTGTCAGATTAAAGCAACAGCCGTTTATTGAGGAGCAGACACACACACACAGTGTTGCACTACAATTTGACTGCCAACATGCTAGGGGCATCGCGCTCATAGCTGCACTAGTGAATATAGATGACCAAAGAAGGAGGAGGGCACGGAGGGTGGCACGGGGGGAGAGGTAATACCGCACACGCATAGACCTGTTTGGCATGAGTCAAGATTTGCTGAGGTGTATCGCATCTTCAGATTCCCCCCTCATGCCATCCTGGGAAATTAACCACAACCCTGCAGGAGGGACATCACCAGCCCACACAACGCTCACATGCAGTGCAGGCCACTGGTTGAAGGTCCTGGCAACAACTAACATGTCCTTGCCAGTGGCTCTTTTCTAAGCGTACAAGTGGAGTGGTGGCTGGGATTGTCACAGTTATCCTCCATGAGCAGATGTGTGCACCAGGTTGTCCCTGCAATCCTACACACGCTTGGCCAACCAAATCATCAAACCCACCACTGAGGAGATTCGAATCAAGGCAATGGCAGATTTCTACGACGTAAATAATCTGCCAGATTCCCACGCACTGTGGGGGCCATAGATTGCACACTATGTGCACTCCAGCCCCCCCATGAGACCAGAGCACATGTACCGCAATCAGGAAGAATTGGGCACTCCATCAAACGTACAGGTAGAGATCTTAGCTTTTGGATGCCCAAGGCCTCATATGGCACGTCCGTGCCAAACACCAGGGTCCAGGCCATGACAGCTACATCTACAATCAAAGCCACAATCAAACCGAACAGAATTCGAAACAGAACGTGTATGAGGAACACCTGGCTGGTTGGTGAGTGACATGGGAAGTCTTAGGCATGGACTATCCCCTTCCCGATGATGTCACAACAGAAAGTGGCACATGCATGACTAACATTTCCTGTCTTTTCCTTTACAGGTGAGGCTCAATGCAATGATGCACTGGGACCAACCATCTCATCTGACTCCTATCCGGAACCCCCCAAACCCCCAGGAGAGGAACGATACAATGAAGCACACATTGTTCAAAACACCGTGCAGTGGTGGAGCGCAACCTTTAAGGGCTCTACCCTTGAAGTCACGTTTCCGATGCCTGGATAAGTCAGGGGGTACACTGTTGTATTCCCAAACTTCGTGTGCCATATCATCGCTGCATGTTGCATGCTACACAATCTCGCAGCTTGAGGAAGGGCCTGCAGGGTTGAGCTACGTGATGATCTGACCCCCCAACCAGAAAATCATCCCCTAACCGAGGATACCCCGTCTTCTGAGGGAAAGAGCAGTCAGGAGGGCAGCTCATATTGGCATCTTTGCACGTTAAACACACACACATTATCATGGCACAATGAGAATGCATGCATGCACACCACTGTGGTCCCTAGCACACACACCCCAATATACACTTATCCTCATCAACTATTGGTTTTGGCACCAGTCCCACCATGTTACACAGACTTGTTGTGAGTCAGTAACGCCACGTCAAGGGCTCCAATATATGTCACTGTACATATCATATATACCATATCACACGGACCTGGGAATACATTTTTCTGTCTAACCAAGCTGTGTCCTGGAACCCTTTCTCCACCAAAATTGAGGGTGACACCCCTTTTCCAGCAGGAATGTCACCCACATTCACAACATAATTCACACCCCAAAAATATGCCCAAAAAAGTCAAACAAACAAAAATGCATAAAAACAAAAAATGCATAGGAAAAAAAAAATGCTTTAGAAAAAACAAAGGCTCCAAAAAGACAGAGAACATAAACCGTATAAAAAAGCTTTCAAAACAAACAAAAGGGGGAAAAAAAAAATTATTGTCCTCTGCCTGAGCCTACGCCTGGGGCGCCCCCGGCCACGGCCCCGGACCCTCAGGGTGAGACGCATGGGGAGGGGGAAAAAGCGGGGGGAAGGAGGAGCAGCCCCTGAGATCTGCCCACCTGGCGGCCTGCCCTCCAAGGCCACGGCTTTCTGTTCCAGGCAGCACCAAGTGTTGCCGTGTTGCCTGGATAGCCTGGGTAAGGGCCCTCACATCCTGCCCAACGCCTGCTGCTGTAGTTTGCAGGTCATTTAGGCAGGTTGTGGAGGCCACGGGGTGGGGAGTCCAGGTTACCCAGGCTATCATTAATGGAGGGACAGGCTCTGATCCCACCCCCCCCATAGTCTGGCAGAGCTGTCTCAGAAGGCGGGTGCTGGGTGGCCAGGTTCCTTCTCAGACAGGGCGGAGCATGACGATTGGGCGTTTTCCCCCCTGGTGCTTGGGGATGACCTACACCTGCTCACCAGCATGGTTGTGGCCGGGGAGAAGGGGAGGTTGTGAGGGGAGCCATGTTGGGGAGGAGGGGGGGGGGGCTGACCCTTAGGGAGGGCAGGCTTCTTGCAGCCAGAGGGGAAGAGTCCGCAGAAACCAAAGGGAGTGCCTTTTTGGACTCCTCCTCCTCATGAAATATCATGCTCCTCCTCATGATCTCCTCGCGCTCCGCATGATCCTCCCCCTCCTCTTGTTCCTCAACTCTGCGGACTCTAAAGGGCCTTGTCTGGGGGGGCCTCATTAGGCTGCTGTCCTAAGGGTTGGAGCGGTCAGTCCAGATGGCCCTGCACCCTCCTGCACAGCATGTGATGACACAAAACATTCACAGGTTGGAGGATCCACACACTTGCCACATATTCCCTTTCACCCCCCTCCCCCACACATGCTACACACCTGAGAGAAATAAAAACCTTACCTGGCACCGCGGGGACCGGACTTGTGTCAAAGCCTGGCAGGCCCTCCACTTCACTGCCGGTGAAAGGTCAGGGCCACCACACGCTCCGTCTCAGAAAATCTAACCCGGCATGGTGGCCCCCATTCCTGTGCCCCTGGCATGGGCATTTATTGCGGCCAGTTTTTTTTTCACCTCACGCCGGAGGTCATTTATTTTCTTTTCTATCCCAGAGCGCGGGGTCCGTGTCTCCCCCTCCCCTTCGATGAATTGGACCTGCTCTGTGATCATATCCAAGATCTCCCTCCTCCTGGCGGGGTGGTGGTGTGGCACTCTGCGGGCCGTGAGAGAAAACGCCCATGGTCGGTAATGGCCCGGGACAAGAATTCTTTTTTCCCCCCACAGTAAAATGAGCTTTCTTTTTCTCTCAGTCATACTTCCAAACAAACTCACTAGCAGTCACCAAAATGGATCTGTCACAAAGGGATACACAGCACAAACCAATCAGGACAAGAACACAGACACCAAAGGGGAGTTGTGAAAATAGAATTCAGCCAAAAATCACACTAGCACTCAGGCAAGAAAACACACAACAAAAAAATCAGATGAAAAAATAAAGCAAGAAAACAAAACGCTTCAGAAATCTATCAGCGATCAAACAAACAGTCTCAAACACTTATCTCAAATACACTTTCACAAAACTTTTACCAACAAGCACAAGATCCACACAGAACATTTCTAATGCTGCATCAAGTTGCTACAAAACACACTGCTAACGAACAACAGAGCAAAAGCACTTGATTCATGGGAAGGGACACAAAGGGATGTACTTTTGCAATGAAGGGCCGTTTGTGTGTGTCTATTTATGCTGTCTGGCGTAGTTCACAACAAATGCCCTAGTCCATTTCCAATTTCAATGATTGCGCCAGCGATCCCGAGTTGTGAGCATGCGCACAATCTCGGAGCTGACATGGTTTTCCTTCATGCGCGCATGCGCGAGTCGGCCCGGCCCTTCATTTGCATGGGGTCACGGCTCTTTCAATGTAACACTGCCCACGTCCCCTTATCCCAATTTGCGTATTACTCCTCCTTACGCCTAGGAAAAAGGCCACTTACGTTTGCGCAAGCTCTTGCGTTAAAAGCTGCTACGTGAATCGCCGGATTACGCGGCTAGATTGCGCAAGTCTAACGTGAAAAGTGGTGCGCTACGCGCCGTAATGATATGCGCCGATCTACGTGAATCTGCCCCATTGTCTCCAAATCATCTGTGTATTTATTTTGACCTTCAATAAGGCGGGTTTCTGTACACATTTGAAGATAAAACACAACTTTCAGACACTGTAAAATGACCTAACAGGAGAAACTATTAGACAGCAAGTGGTGCTCCCAATGCCAATATCCCATTATGACCTCATATTCCTTGTATATTATTGTTATCACCAGTTTGATGGTCAAGACGTTGCTCCGGTAATGTGTTCTGGTGAAACAAATGACATCAGCACAAACAAGGAGCAGGTTCCATGAAAACAATATAACATCTCTCCTGTAAATTCCCTATTGATCTGAGGTGGAACACAAGATGTTTATCCGAGTAAATAATCTGCTTTGTTAAATTACATTAGGAGATCAGAGTGGAACAGGAACAAAGATCAAACAAGTTCTATAGCTGCTATCGTGCTCTATTTAATGAGGATCTCGATTTTTATTAGAGGATAGGTTATCAAAAGTGAGTTCTTAATTGAAGATGATGTCATAAAAAGAGAGACTAGAGGGCTCCAATAGCAAATTTGCAGCATTGGACATCTACTCCACCGTTACAACAGTGAGCGCAACGTCCCATAAGGGCCTACTCCTTCTTTTTTCCTACACAATCCACTGCTCAATGTTTAGACACCCAACCTTAGCCCCCCCCCCCCCCAACTCACACACCACTGATTGGCTTAGATACCAGTGTCAACATCACCTGCTATTTGCAATCAATCAATACACTTATGTCTTGCATCACCTAGTTCAAAGTCTGGCACAGCATGGGCAGTAAGGGTATATATTATATTATATATATATATATATATATATATATATAATTTGAACTCAAGCTCACTGCTCAACTTAACACGCCTGACTTTAATAAGAACACCACACCATAACACACCCTGTTCCTTTAGCCCAAACATCACCAGGTGCTTGCAAAGGCTCCAATAAGACAGGACCATACTAACCGTATGCTCTACAAAGGGCTTTCAATCCAGCCTACATCTCCCCGTTAAGACGAAAAAAAGCGCCGGGCCATTTGTTCAAATGCACCAAGAAGGCAACAGTGGTAGCGGTTACCACGTGGTCCTCGTTAGTATAGTGGACAGTATCCCCGCCTGTCACGCGGGAGACCGGGGTTCGATTCCCCGACGGGGAGATGACGTTTCGTTTTCTACTTACTTACCTACACACTTCACCAGCTGCGCTCAAGTCCTTTAAATGGTCTTTCAAAAGGGCCCTTTTTTGGTCTAGAAATTCATCTTATGACAACCCCTCTCAACGTCTAGTCTAAAGGGTTTCTGTCCAAGGTCAAGTTTTACACTTAAGAGGGGGGCAGAGATGCTTTAAAGCATTGTGCAATTTTAACGCTGGGTATTTCATTTCTCCCACTTCCATTCCTCTTCAAATTTCTCAACCAGCTCCCTCTCTACTCCTGCACGCCCATTGACACCGTCCCTGGTTTGGCCCCAGAGGCCTCGCTATGGCAGCGTCGAAGGTCCTGCCCCTTCGTTGGTCACGTCTACATGTAAAAGTGCTGCTAGATAGATGGTCTAGGGACATTTTAGTAGACCAGTAGGACCCATAGGAATGGATTGAAAGGGAACACAGCTGAACCAACAGGCATGCTGGCGTACAGATGCACCAGAAAGGGGAGAGTTGTGAAAATATGAATTCAGAGACGGCAGTCAGGACAGGGTTCCATGGTGTAATGGTTAGCACTTTGGACTTTTGAATCCAGCGATCCGAGTTCAAATCTCGGTGGAACCTTTCTTTTGAGACGATCCATGCATTTCTACTGCTTTGCTTATCAAGTTGCGTGTTACTGCCACAAAGGCCACTGAGAAGACAAGTCTATAGGCCAGGGGTCCATGGTGTAATGGTTAGCACTTTGGACTTTGAATCCAGCGATCCGAGTTCAAATCTCGGTGAACCTTTCTTTGAGACGATCCATGCACTTCCACTGCCCCGCTTATCAAGTTGCGTGTTACTGCCACAAAGGCCACTGAGACAAGCAGCTGCTGACAACGTGGATGCTGCTCAACTAGTGACAATGGCTACCTCGTAACATAGGCTTCTGCCAATCGCTATCCATAGACTCCAACCATGCGCCAATAAGGCGGGGCTCTCTCATTTGAAGAAAAGCACTGTAAATGAAGAACAGGAGAAAGTGCTATTAGAAGAAGTGGTGTCTAAATGAATACATTTCAAATCCATTGACTTCTCCTTGTCCATGTTTACATCACCTACTCCCCCCCACGCACACACACACACACACTCACACTCTTCCTGAACCCCTTATCGGAGTGGACAAGAGAGTAAGTGCGCATCGATGGCTACCAGGAAAAAGAGCAAGTTCCTGCTACTCAGGCCTCTCTCAAACAACTTAACCCAATCCGTCACCTGGACCCCTTTATAGAGCTCCCTACTTGGCCTGACTTTACTCCACCGTCTAACAGGCACTTTTCCCATCAGTACTCTCTCTCTGGCCTTTTTTCCTACCTCCAAGCACCCCTTACCCAACTCACGTCACCCACTGCACATTGGGCTAGATAAGTAGGCCCAAATCCCTGCTATTACTGAACCCAATCAAGTCAATACCACCTTGCCACCAGTTCAAAGTCTGCACACCATGGCAGGGATTTGAACTCCTCACAACTTCACGTTAACACATCATGTGCTTTACCCATCACGCCACCACTTGAGGTGCTTGCAAAGGCTCCAATAAGACAGGACCATACTAACCGTATGCTCTACAAAGGGCTTTCAATCCAGCTACATCTCCCCGTTACGAAAAAAAAGCGCCGGGCCATTTGTTCAAATGCACCAAGAAGGCAACAGTGGTAGCGGTTACCACGTGGTCCTCGTTAGTATAGTGGACAGTATCCCCGCCTGTCACGCGGCGAGACCGGGGTTCGATTCCCCGACGGGGAGATGACGTTTCGTTTTCTACTTACTTACCTTACACTACTTCACCAGCTGCGCTCAAGTCCTTTAAATGGTCTTTCAGGAAAGGGCCCTTTTTGGGGGTCTAGAAATTCATCTTATGACAACCCCTCTCAACGTCTAGTCTAAAGGGTTTCTGTCCAAGGTAGTTTTACACTTAAGAGGGGGGCAGAGATGCTTTAAAGCATGAGTGTGCAATTTTACGCTGGGTATTTCATTTCTCCCACTTCCATTCCTCTTCAAATTTCTCAAAGCCTCCTATCTACTCCTGCACGCCCATTGACACCGTCCCTGGTTTGGCCCCAGAGGCCTCGCTATGGCAGCGTCGAAGGTCCTGCCCCTTCGTTGGTCACGTCTACATGTAAAAGTGCTGCTAGATAGATGGTCTAGGACATTTTAGTAACCAGTAACCCATAGGAATGGATTGAAAGGGAACAACAGGCTGAACCAAAATGCTGGCGTACAGATGCACCAGAAATGGGGGGAGTTGTGAAAATATGAATTCAGAGACAGCAGGCAGGACAGGGGTTCCATGGTGTAATGGTTAGCACTTTGGGACTTTGAATCCAGCCGATCCGAGTTCAAATCTCGTGGAAACCTTTCTTTTGAGACGATCCATGCATTTCTACTGCTTTGCTTATCAAGTTTTGTGGTACTGCCACAAAGGCCACTGAGAAGACAAGTATATAGGCCAGGGTTCCATGGTGTAATGGTTAGCACTTTGGACTTTGAATCCAGCGATCCGAGTTCAAATCTCGGTGAAACTTTCTTTTGAGAGCCGATCCATACTTCCACTGCCCCCGCTTATATGGGTGCGTGTTACTGCCAAAGGCCACTGAGACAAGACTGCTGACAACGTGGATCTGCTCAAGCTGTGCAATGGCTACCTCGTAACATAGGCTCTGCCAATCGCTATCCATAGACTCCAACCATGCGCCAATAAGGCGGCTCTCTCATTTGAAGAAAAGCACTGTAAATGAAGAACAGGAGAAAGTGAGATTAGAAGTGGTGTCTAAATGAATACATTTCAAATCCATTGAACTTCCTTGTCCATGTTTACATCACCTACTCCCCCCCACGCACACACACACACACACTACACTCTTCCTGAACCCTTATGGGAGTGGACAAGAGTGTAAGTGCGCATGATGCTACCAGGAAAAAGAGCAAGTTCCTGCTACTCAGGCCTCTCTCAAAAACTCTAACCCAATCCGTCACCTGGACCCCTTTATGAGCTACCTATTGGCCTGACTTCACTCCACCGTCTTAACAGGCACTTTTCCCATCAGTACTCTCTCTCTGGCCTTTTTCCTACCTCCAAGCACCCCTTACCCAACTCACGTCACCCACTGCACATTGGGCTAGATAAGTGGCCAAATCCCTGCTATTACTGAACCCAATCAAGTCAATACCACCTTGCCACCAGTTCAAAGTCTGCACACCCATGCAGGGATTTGAACTCCTCACAACTTCACGTTAACACATCATGTGCTTTACCCATCACGCCACCACTTGAGGTGCTTGCAAAGGCTCCAATAAGACAGGACCATACTAACCGTATGCTCTACAAAGGGCTTTCAATCCAGCCTACATCTCCCCGTTAAGACGAAAAAAAGCGCCGGCCATTTGTTCAAAATGCACAAGAAGGCAACAGTGTAGCGGTTACCACGTGGTCCTCGTTAGTATAGTGGACAGTATCCCCGCCTGTCACGCGGGAGACCGGGTTCGATTCCCCGACGGGGGAGATGACGTTTCGTTTTCTACTTACTTACCTACACACTTCACCAGCTGCGCTCAAGTCCTTTAAATGGTCTTTCAAAGGGCCCTTTTGGTCTAGAAATTCATCTTATGACAACCCCTCTCAACGTCTAGTCTAAAGGGTTTCTGTCCAAGGTCAAGTTTTACACTTAAGAGGGGGGCAGAGATGCTTTAAAGCATGTGTGCAATTTTACGCTGGGTATTTCATTTCTCTCACTTCCATTCCTTCATTCAAATTTCTCAACCAGCTCCCTCTCTACTCCTGCACGCCCATTGACACCGTCCCTGGTTTGGCCCCAGAGGCCTCGCTATGGCAGCGTCGAAGGTCCTGCCCCTTCGTTGGTCACGTCTACATGTAAAAGTGCTGCTAGATAGATGGTCTAGGGGACATTTTAGTAGACCAGTAGGACCCTAGGAATGGATTGAAAGGGAACACAGCTGAACCAACAGGCATGCTGGCGTACAGATGCACCAGAAAGGGAGTTGTGAAAATATGAATTCAGAGACGGCAGGCAGGACAGGGGTTCCATGGTGTAATGGTTAGCACTTTGGACTTTGAATCCAGCGATCCGAGTTCAAATCTCGGTGGAACCTTTCTTTTGAGACGATCCATGCATTTCTACTGCTTTGCTTATCAAGTTGCGTGTTACTGCCACAAAGGCCACTGAGAAGACAAAGTCTATAGGCCAGGGGTTCCATGGTGTAATGGTTAGCACTTTGGACTTTGAATCCAGCGATCCGAGTTCAAATCTCGGTGGAACCTTTCTTTTGAGACGATCCATGCACTTCCACTGCCCCGCTTATCAAGTTGCGTGTTACTGCCACAAAGGCCACTGAGACAAGCAGCTGCTGACAACGTGGATGCTGCTCAAGCTAGTGACAATGGCTACCTCGTAACATAGGCTCTGCCAATCGCTATCCATAGACTCCAACCATGCGCCAATAAGGCGGGGCTCTCTCATTTGAAGAAAAGCACTGTAAATGAAGACAGGAGAAGGTGCTATTAGAAGAAGTGGTGTCTAAATGAATACATTCAAATCCATTGACTTCTCCTTGTCCATGTTTACATCACCTACTCCCCCCCACGCACAACACAACACACACACTCACACTCTTCCTGAACCCTTATCGGAGTGGACAAGAGAGTAAGTGCGCATCGATGGCTACCAGGAAAAAGAGCAAGTTCCTGCTACTCAGGCCTCTCTCAAACAACTTAACCCAATCCGTCACCTGGACCCCTTTATAGAGCTCCCTACTTGGCCTGACTTTCACTCCACCGTCTTAACAGGCACTTTTCCCATCAGTACTCTCTCTGGCCTTTTTTCCTACCTCCAAGCACCCCTTACCAACTCACGTCACCCCTGCACATTGGGCTAGATAAGTGGCCAAATCCCTGCTATTACTGAACCCAATCAAGTCAATACCACCTTGCCACCAGTTCAAAGTCTGCACACCATGGCAGGGATTTGAACTCCTCACACAACTTCACGTTAAACACATCATGTGCTTTACCCATCACGCCACCACTTGAGGTGCTTGCAAAGGCTCCAATAAGACAGGACCATACTAACCGTATGCTCTACAAAGGGCTTTCAATCCAGCCCCATCTCCCCGTTAAGACGAAAAAAAAGCGCGCCGGGCCATTTGTTCAAATGCACCAAGAAGGCAACAGTGGTAGCGGTTACCACGTGTCCTCGTTAGTATAGTGGACAGTAATCCCCGCCTGTCACGCGGGAGACCGGGGTTCGATTCCCCGACGGAGATGATGACGTTTCGTTTCTACTTACTTACCTACACACTTCACCAGCTGCGCTCAAGTCCTTTAAATGGTCTTTCAAAAGGCCCTTTTTGGTCTAGAAATTCATCTTATGACAACCCCTCTCACCGTCTAGTCTAAAGGGTTTCTGTCCAAGGTCAAGTTTTACACTTAAGAGGGGGCAGAGATGCTTTAAAGCATGTGTGCAATTTTACGCTGGGTATTTCATTTTCTCCCACTTCCATTCCTCTTCAAATTTCTCAACCAGCTCCCTCTCTACTCCTGCACGCCCATTGACACCGTCCCTGGTTTGGCCCCAGAGGCCTCGCTATGGCAGCGTCGAAGGTCCTGCCCCTTCGTTGTCACGTCTACATGTAAAAGTGCTGCTAGATAGATGGTCTAGGACATTTTAGTAGACCAGTAGGACCCATAGGAATGGATTGAAAGGGAACACAGCTGAACCAACAGGCATGCTGGCGTAGATGCACCAGAAAGGGGGAGTTGTGAAAATATGAATCAGAGACGGCAGGCAGGACAGGGTTCCATGGTGTAATGGTTAGCACTTTGGACTTTGAATCCAGCGATCCGAGTTCAAATCTCGGTGGAACCTTTCTTTTGAGACGATCCATGCATTTCTACTGCTTTGCTTATCAAGTTGCGTGTTACTGCCACAAAGGCCACTGAGAAGACAAGTCTATAGGCCAGGGGTTCCATGGTGTAATGGTTAGCACTTTGGACTTTGAATCCAGCGATCCGAGTTCAAATCTCGGTGGAACCTTTTCTTTTGAGACGATCCATGCACTTCCACTGCCCCGCTTATCAAGTTGCGTGTTACTGCCACAAAGGCCACTGAGACAAGCAGCTGCTGACAACGTGGATGCTGCTCAAGCTAGTGACAATGGCTACCTCGTAACATAGGCTCTGCCAATCGCTATCCATAGACTCCAACCATGCGCCAATAAGGCGGCTCTCTCATTTGAAGAAAAGCACTGTAAATGAAGAACAGGAGGAGAAAGTGCTATTAGAAGAAGTGGTGTCTAAATGAATACATTTCAAATCCATTGACTTCTCCTTGTCCATGTTTACATCACCTACTCCCCCCCACGCACACACACACACACACTCACACTCTTCCTGAACCCCTTATCGGAGTGGACAAGAGAGTAAGTGCGCATCGATGGCTACCAGGAAAAGAGCAAGTTCCTGCTACTCGGGCCTCTCTCAAACAACTTAACCCAATCCGTCACCTGGACCCCTTTATAGAGCTCCCTACTTGGCCTACTTTACTCCACCGTCTTAAACAGCACTTTTCCCATCAGTACTCTCTCTCTGGCCTTTTTTCCTACCTCCAAGCACCCCTTACCCAACTCACGTCACCCACTGCACATTGGGCTAGATAAGTGGCCAAATCCCTGCTATTACTGAACCCAATCAAGTCAATACCACCTTGCCACCAGTTCAAAAGTCTGCACACCATGGCAGGGATTTGAACTCCTCACAACTTCACTTTAACACATCATGTGCTTTACCCATCACGCCACCACTTGAGGTGCTTGCAAAGGCTCCAATAAGACAGGACCATACTAACCGTATGCTCTACAAAGGGCTTTCAATCCAGCCTACATCTCCCCGTTAAGACGAAAAAAAAGCGCCGGGCCATTTGTCAAATGCACCAAGAAGGCAACAGTGGTAGCGGTTACCACGTGGTCCTCGTTAGTATAGTGGACAGTATCCCCGCCTGTCACGCGGGAGACCGGGGTTCGATTCCCCGACGGGAGATGACGTTTCGTTTTCTACTTACTTACCTACACACTTCACCAGCTGCGCTCAAGTCCTTTAAATGGTCTTTCAAAAGGGCCCTTTTTGGTCTAGAAATTCATCTTATGACAACCCCTCTCAACGTCTAGTCTAAAGGGTTTCTGTCCAAGGTCAATTTTACACTTAAGAGGGGGGCAGAGATGCTTTTAAAGCATGTGTGCAATTTACGCTGGGTATTTCATTTCTCCCACTTCCATTCCTCTTCAAATTTCTCAACCAGCTCCCTCTCTACTCCTGCACGCCCATTGACACCGTCCCTGGTTTGGCCCCAGAGGCCTCGCTATGGCAGCGTCGAAGGTCCTGCCCCTTCGTTGGTCACGTCTACATGTAAAAGTGCTGCTAGATAGATGGTCTAGGGACATTTTAGTAGACCAGTAGGACCCATAGGGAATGGATTGAAAGGGAACACAGCTGAACCAACAGGCATGCTGGCGTACAGATGCACCAAAAGGGAGTTGTGAAAATATGAATTCAGAGACGGCAGGCAGGACAGGGGTTCCATGGTGTAATGGTTAGCACTTTGGACTTTGAATCCAGCGATCCGAGTTCAAATCTCGGTGGAACCTTTCTTTTGAGACGATCCATGCATTTCTACTGCTTTGCTTATCAAGTTGCGTGTTACTGCCACAAAGGCCACTGAGAAGACAAGTCTATAGGCCAGGGGTTCCATGGTGTAATGGTTAGCACTTTGGACTTTGAATCCAGCGATCCGAGTTCAAATCTCGGTGGAACCTTTCTTTTGAGACGATCCATGCACTTCCACTGCCCCGCTTATCAAGTTGCGTGTTACTGCCACAAAGGCCACTGAGACAAGCAGCTGCTGACAACGTGGATGCTGCTCAAGCTAGTGACAATGGCTACCTCGTAACATAGGCTCTGCCAATCGCTATCCATAGACTCCAACCATGCGCCAATAAGGCGGCTCTCTCATTTGAAGAAAAGCACTGTAAATGAAGAACAGGAGAAAGTGCTATTAGAAGAAGTGGTGTCTAAATGAATACATTTCAAATCCATTGACTTCTCCTTGTCCATGTTTACATCACCTACTCCCCCCACGCACACACACACACACACTCACACTCTTCCTGAACCCCTTATCGGAGTGGACAAGAGAGTAAGTGCGCATCGATGGCTACCAGGAAAAAGAGCAAGTTCCTGCTACTCAGGCCTCTCTCAAACAACTTAACCCAATCCGTCACCTGGACCCCTTATAGAGCTCCCTACTTGGCCTGACTTCACTCCACCGTCTTAACAGGCACTTTTCCCATCAGTACTCTCTCTCTCTGGCCTTTTTTCCTACCTCCAAGCACCCCTTACCCAACTCACGTCACCCACTGCACATTGGGCTAGATAAGTGGCCAAATCCCTGCTATTACTGAACCCAATCAAGTCAATACCACCTTGCCACCAGTTCAAAGTCTGCACACCATGCAGGATTTGAACTCCTCACAACTTCACGTTAACACATCATGTGCTTTACCCATCACGCCACCACTTGAGGTGCTTGCAAAGGCTCCAATAAGACAGGACCATACTAACCGTATGCTCTACAAAGGGCTTTCAATCCAGCCTACATCTCCCCGTTAAGACGAAAAAAAGCGCGGGCCATTTGTTCAAATGCACCAAGAACAACAGTGGTAGCGGTTACCACGCGTGGTCCTCGTTAGTATAGTGGACAGTATCCCCGCCTGTCACGCGGAGACCGGGGTTCGATTCCCCGACGGGGGAGATGACGTTTCGTTTTCTACTTACTTACCTACACACTTCACCAGCTGCGCTCAAGTCCTTTAAATGGTCTTTCAAAAGGCCCTTTTTGGTCTAGAAATTCATCTTATGACAACCCCTCTCAACGTCTAGTCTAAAGGGTTTCTGTCCAAGGTCAAGTTTTACACTTAAGAGGGGGCAGAGATGCTTTAAAGCATGTGTGCAATTTTACGCTGGGTATTTCATTTCTCCCACTTCCATTCCTCTTCAAATTTCTCAACCAGCTCCCTCTCTACTCCTGCACGCCCATTGACACCGTCCCTGGTTTGGCCCCAGAGGCCTCGCTATGGCAGCGTCGAAGGTCCTGCCCCTTCGTTGGTCACGTCTACATGTAAAAGTGCTGCTAGATAGATGGTCTAGGGACATTTTAGTAGACCAGTAGGACCCATAGGAATGGATTGAAAGGGAACACAGCTGAACCAACAGGCATGCTGGCGTACAGATGCACCAGAAAGGGGGAGTTGTGAAAATATGAATTCAGAGACGGCAGGCAGGACAGGGTTCCATGGTGTAATGGTTAGCACTTTGGACTTTGAATCCAGCGATCCGAGTTCAAATCTCGGTGGAACCTTTCTTTTGAGACGATCCATGCATTTCTACTGCTTTGCTTATCAAGTTGCGTGTTACTGCCACAAAGGCACTGAGAAGACAAGTCTATAGGCCAGGGGGTTCCATGGTGTAATGGTTAGCACTTTGGACTTTGAATCCAGCGATCCGAGTTCCAAATCTCGGTGGAACCTTTCTTTTGAGACGATCCATGCACTTCCACTGCCCCGCTTATCAAGTTGCGTGTTACTGCCACAAAAGGCCACTGAGACAAGCAGCTGCTGACAACGTGGATGCTGCTCAAGCTAGTGACAATGGCTACCCTCGTAACATAGGCTCTGCCAATCGCTATCCATAGACTCCAACCATGCGCCAATAAGGCGGGGCTCTTCATTTGAAGAAAAGCACTGTAAATGAAGAACAGGAGAAAGTGCTATTAGAAGAAGTGGTGTCTAAATGAAATACATTTCAAATCCATTGACTTCTCCTTGTCCATGTTTACATCACCTACTCCCCCCCACGCACACACACACACACACTCACACACACTCTCCTGAACCCCTTATCGGAGTGGACAAGAGAGTTAAGTGCGCATCGATCTACCAGGAAAAAGAGCAAGTTCCTGCTACTCAGGCCTCTCTCAAACAACTTAACCCAATCCGTCACCTGGACCCCTTTATAGAGCTCCCTACTTGGCTGACTTCACTCCACCGTCTTAACAGGCACTTTTCCCATCAGTACTCTCTCTCTGGCCTTTTTTCCTACCTCCAAGCACCCCTTACCCAACTCACGTCACCCACTGCACATTGGGCTAGATAAGTGGCCAAATCCCTGCTATTACTGAACCCCAATCAAGTCAACCACCTTGCCACCATTCAAAGTCTGCACACACCATGGCAGGGATTTGAACTCCTCACAACTTCACGTTAAACACATCATGTGCTTTACCATCACGCCACCACTTGAGGTGCTTGCAAAGGCTCCAATAAGACAGGACCATACTAACCGTCATGCTCTACAAAGGGCTTTCAATCCAGCCTACATCTCCCCGTTTAAGACGAAAAAAAGCGCCGGCCATTGTTCAAATGCACCAAGAAGCAACAGTGGTAGCGGTTCCACGTGGGTCCTCGTTAGTATAGTGGACCAGTATCCCCGCCTGTCACGCAGCGAAGACCGGGTCGATTCCCCGACGGGGAGGATGACGTTTCGTTTTCTACTTACTTACCTACACACTTCACCAGCTGCGCTCAAGTCCTTTAAATGGTCTTTCAAAAGGGCCTTTTGGTCTAGAAATTCATCTTATGACAACCCCTCTCAACGTCTAGTCTAAAGGGTTTCTGTCCAAGGTCAAGTTTTACACTTAAGAGGGGGGCAGAGATGCTTTAAAGCATGTGTGCAATTTTACGCTGGGTATTTCATTTCCTCCCACTTCCTATTCCTCTTCAAATTTCTCAACCAGCTCCCTCTCTACTCCTGCACGGCCCATTGACACGTCCCTGGTTTGGCCCCAGAGGCCTCGCTATGGCAGCGTCGAAGGTCCTGCCCCTTCGTTGGTCACGTCTACATGTAAAAGTGCTGCTAGATAGATGGTCTAGGGACATTTTAGTAGACCAGTAGGACCCATAGGAATGGATTGAAAGGGAACACAGCTGAACCAACAGGCATGCTGGCGTACAGATGCACCAGAAAGGGGGAGTTGTGAAAATATGAATTCAGAGACGCAGGCAGGACAGGGGTTCCATGGTGTAATGGTTAGCACTTTGACTTTGAATCCAGCGATCCGAGTTCAAATCTCGGTGGAACCTTTTTTTGAGACGATCCATGCATTTCTACTGCTTTGCTTATCAAGTTGCGTGTTACTGCCCACAAAGGCCACTGAGAAGACAAGTCTATAGGCCAGGGGTTCCATGGTGTAATGGTTAGCACTTTGGACTTTGAATCCAGCGATCCGAGTTCAAATCTCGGTGGAACCTTTCTTTTGAGACGATCCATGCACTTCCACTGCCCCGCTTATCAAGTTGCGTGTTACTGCCACAAAGGCCACTGAGACAAGCAGCTGCTGACAACGTGGATGCTGCTCAAGCTAGTGACAATGGCTACCTCGTAACATAGGCTCTGCCAATCGCTATCCATAGACTCCAACCATGCGCCAATAAGGCGGGGCTCTCTCATTTGAAGAAAAGCACTGTAAATGAAGAACAGGAGAAAGTGCTATTAGAAGAAGTGGTGTCTAAATGAATACATTTCAAATCCATTGACTTCTCCTTGTCCATGTTTACATCACCTACTCCCCCCCACGCACACACACACACACACACTCACACTCTTCCTGAACCCCTTATCGGAGTGGACAAGAGAGTAAGTGCGCATCGATGGCTACCAGGAAAAAGAGCAAGTTCCTGCTACTCAGGCCTCTCTCAAACAACTTAACCCAATCCGTCACCTGGACCCCTTTATAGAGCTCCCTACTTGGCCTGACTTCACTCCACCGTCTTAACAGCACTTTCCCATCAGTACTCTCTCTCTGGCCTTTTTTCCTACCTCCAAGCACCCCTTACCCAACTCACGTCACCCACTGCACATTGGGCTAGATAAGTGGCCAAATCCCTGCTATTACTGAACCCAATCAAGTCAATACCACCTTGCCACCAGTTCAAAGTCTGCACACCATGGCAGGGATTTGAACTCCTCACAACTTTCACGTTAACACATCATGTGCTTTACCCATCACGCACCACTTGAGGCTTGCAAAGGCTCCAATAAGACAGGACCATACTAACCGTATGCTCTACAAAGGGCTTTCAATCCAGCCTACATCTCCCCGTTAAGACGAAAAAAAGCGCGGGCCATTTGTTCAAATGCACCAAGAAGGCAACAGTGGTAGCGGTTACCACGTGGTCCTCGTTAGTATAGTGGACAGTATCCCCCGCCTGTCACGCGGTGGACCGGGGTTCGATTCCCGACGGGGAGATGACGTTTCGTTTCTACTTACTTACCTACACACTTCACCAGCTGCGCTCAAGTCCTTTAAATGGTCTTTCAAAAGGGCCCTTTTTGGTCTAGAAATTCATCTTATGACAACCCCTCTCAACGTCTAGTCTAAAGGGTTTCTGTCCAAGGTCAAGTTTTACACTTAAGAGGGGGGCAGAGATGCTTTAAAGCATGTGTGCAATTTTACGCTGGGTATTTCATTTCTCCCACTTCCATTCCTCTTCAAATTTCTCAACCAGCTCCCTCTCTACTCCTGCACGCCCATTGACACCGTCCCTGGTTTGGCCCCAGAGGCCTCGCTATGGCAGCGTCGAAGGTCCTGCCCCTTCGTTGGTCACGTCTACATGTAAAAGTGCTGCTAGATAGATGGTCTAGGGACATTTTAGTAGACCAGTAGGACCCATAGGAATGGATTGAAAGGGAACACAGCTGAACCAACAGGCATGCTGGCGTACAGATGCACCAGAAAGGGGGAGTTGTGAAAATATGAATTCAGAGACGGCAGTCAGGACAGGGGTTCCATGGTGTAATGGTTAGCACTTTGGACTTTGAATCCAGCGATCCGAGTTCAAATCTCGGTGGAACCTTTCTTTTGAGACGATCCATGCATTTCTACTGCTTTGCTTATCAAGTTGCGTGTTACTGCCACAAAGGCCACTGAGAAGACAAGTCTATAGGCCAGGGGTTCCATGGTGTAATGGTTAGCACTTTGGACTTTGAATCCAGCGATCCGAGTTCAAATCTCGGTGGAACCTTTCTTTTGAGACGATCCATGCACTTCCACTGCCCCGCTTATCAGTTGCGTGTTACTGCACAAAGGCCACTGAGACAAGCAGCTGCTGACAACGTGGATGCTGCTCAAGCTAGTGACAATGGCTACCTCGTAACATAGGCTCTGCCAATCGCTATCCATAGACTCCAACCATGCGCCAATAAGGCGGGCTCTCTCATATTGAAGAAAAGCACTGTAAATGAAGAACAGGAGAAAGTGCTATTAGAAGAAGTGGTGTCTAAATGAATACATTTCAAATCCATTGACTTCTCCTTGTCCATGTTTACATCACCTACTCCCCCCCACGCACACACACACACACACTCACACTCTTCCTGAACCCCTTATCGGAGTGGACAAGAGAGTAAGTGCGCATCGATGGCTACCAGGAAAAAGAGCAAGTTCCTGCTACTCAGGCCTCTCTCAAACAACTTAACCCAATCCGTCACCTGGACCCCTTTATAGAGCTCCCTACTTGGCCTGACTTCACTCCACCGTCTTAACAGGCACTTTTCCCATCAGTACTCTCTCTCTGGCCTTTTTCCTACCTCCAAGCACCCCTTACCCAACTCACGTCACCCACTGCACATTGGGCTAGATAAGTGGCCAAATCCCTGCTATTACTGAACCCAATCAAGTCAATACCACCTTGCCACCAGTTCAAAGTCTGCACACCATGGCAGGGATTTGAACTCCTCACAACTTCACGTTAACACATTAACATCATGTGCTTTACCCATCACGCCACCACTTGAGGTGCTTGCAAAGGCTCCAATAAGACAGGACCATACTAACCGTAATGCTCTACAAAGGGCTTTCAATCCAGCCACATACCCTCCCGTTAAGACGAAAAAAAGCGCCGGGCCATTTGTTCAAATGCACCAAGAAGGCAACAGTGGTAGCGGTTACCACGTGGTCCTCGTTAGTATAGTGGACAGTATCCCGCCTGTCACGCGGGAGACCGGGTTCGATTCCCCGACGGGAGATGACGTTCGTTTTCTACTTACTTACCTACACACTTCACCAGCTGCGCTCAAGTCCTTTAAATGGTCCTTTCAAAAGGGCCCTTTTTGTCTAGAAATTCATCTTATGACAACCCCTCTCAACGTCTAGTCTAAAGGGTTTCTGTCCAAGGTCAAGTTTTACACTTAAGAGGGGGCAGAGATGCTTTAAAGCATGTGTGCAATTTACGCTGTATTTCATTTCTCCCACTTCCATTCCTCTTCAAATTTCTCAACCAGCTCCCTCTCTACTCCTGCACGCCCATTGACACCCGTCCCGTTGGCCCCAGAGGCCTCGCTATGGCAGCGTCGAAGGTCCTGCCCCTTCGTTGGTCACCGTCCTACATGTAAAAGTGCTGCTAGATAGATGGTCTAGGGACATTTTAGTAGACCAGTAGACCCATAGGAATGGATTGAAAGGGAACACAGCTGAACCAACAGGCATGCTGGCGTACAGATGCACCAGAAAGGGGGAGTTGTGAAAATATGAATTCAGAGACACGGCAGGCAGGACAGGGTTTTCCATGGTTAATGGTTAGCACTTTGGACTTTGAATCAGCCAGCGATCCGAGTTCAAATCTCGGTGAAACCTTTCTTTTTGAACGATCCATGCATTTCTACTGCTTTGCTTATCAAGTTGCGTGTTACTGCCACAAAGCCACTGAGAAGACAAGTCTATAGGCCAGGGTTCCATGGTGTAATGGTTAGCACTTTGGACGTTGAATCCAGCGATCCGAGTTCAAATCTCGGTGGAACCTTTCTTTTTTGAGACGATCCATGCACTTCCACTGCCCCGCTTATCAAGTTGCGTGTTACTGCCACAAAGGCCACTGAGACAAGCAGCTGCTGACAACGTGGATGCTGCTCAAGCATGGACAATGGCTACCTCGTAACACGGCTCTGCCAATCGCTATCCATAGACTCCAACCATGCGCCAATAAGGCGGGGCTCTCTCATTTGAGAAAAGCACTGTAAATGCAGAACAGGAGAAAGTGCTATTAGAAGAAGTGGTGTCCTAAATGAATACATTTCAAATCCATTGACTTCTCTTGTCCATGTTTACATCACCTACTCCCCCCCCACGCCTACACACACACACACACACTCCACACTCTACCTGAACCCCTTATCGAGTGGACACGAGAGTAAGTGCGCATCGATGGCTACCAGGAAAAAGAGCAAGTTCCTGCTACTACTCAGGCATCTCTCAAACACTTAACCCTATCCGTCACCTGGACCCCTTTATAGAGCTCCCTACTTGGCTGACTTCACTCCACCGTCTTAACAGGCACTTTTCCCATCAGTACTCTCTCTCTGGCCTTTTTCCTTCCCTCCAAGCACCCCTTACCCCAACCACGTCACCCACTGCACATTGGGCTAGATAAAGTGGCCAAATCCCTGCTATTACTGAACCCAATCAAGTCCAATACCACCTTGACACCAGTTCAAAGTCTGCACACCATGGCAGGGATTTGAACTCCTCACAACTTCACGTTAACACATCATGTGCTTTTACCCATCACGCCACCACTTGAGGTGCTTGCAAAGGCTCCAATAAGACAGGACCATACTAAACGTATGCTCTACAAAGGGCTTTCAATCCAGCCTACATCTCCCCGTTAAGACGAAAAAAAGCGCCGGGCCATTTGTTCAAATGCACCAAGAAGGCAACAGTGGTAGCGGTTACCACGTGGTCCTCGTTAGTATAGTGGACAGTATCCCGTGTCACGCGGGAGACCGGGGTCGATTCCCCGAGGGGAGATGACGTTTCGTTTTCTACTTACTTACCTACACACTTCACCAGCTGCGCTCAAGTCCTTTAAATGGTCTTTCAAAAGGGCCCTTTTTGGTCTAGAAATTCATCTTATGACAACCCCTCTCAACGTCTAGTCTAAAGGGTTTCTGTCCAAGGTCAAGTTTTACACTTAAGGGGGGGGAGAGATGCTTTAAATTATGTTTAGCAATTTTTTTTGGTTTTTTTTTTTTTTTTTTTTTTCAAACAACCACACACCAAAACACCACACACAACCCAACACAACACCACCACACAACCACAAACAACACACACCAGCAACGCCCACCTCTTAACACCAAAAACACATGCAAGTGCCAATTTTACTGTATTTCCATTTCTCCCCTTCCATTCTCCCTCAACCAGCTCCCTCACTCTGGCCCATGCGTCCGTGGCCCCAGAGGCCTCCTAGCAGCGTCCTGCCTCGTTGGTCAGTCTACATGTAAAAGTGCTGCTAGATAGATGGTCTAGGGACATTTTAGTAGACCAGTAGGACCCATAGGAATGGATTGAAAAGGGAACACAGCTGAACCAACAGGCATGCTGGCGTACAGATGCAAGAAAGGGGAGTTGTGAAAATATGAATTCAGAGACGGCAGGCAGGACAGGGGTTCCATGGTGTAATGGTTAGCACTTTGGACTTTGAATCCAGCGATCGAGTTCAAATTCTCGGTGGAACCTTTCTTTTGAGCGATCCTATGCATTTCTACTGCTTTGCTTATCAAGTTGCGTGTTACTGCACAAAGGCCACTGAGAAGACAAGTCTATAGCCAGGGGTTCCATGGTGTAATGGTTCGCACTTTGGACTTTGAATCCAGCGATCCGAGTTCAAATCTTCGGGGAACTTTCTTTTGAGACGATCCATGCACTTCCACTGCCCGCTTATCAAGTTGCGTGTTACTGCCACAAAGGCCACTGAGACAAGCAGCTGCTGACAACGTGGATGCTGCTCAAGCTAGTGACAATGGCTACCTCGTAACATAGGCTCTGCCAATCGTATCCATAGACTCCAACCATGCGCACAATAAGGGGGGGCTCTCTCATTTGAAGAAAAGCACTGTAAATTGAAGAAAGGAGAAAGTGCTATTAGAAGAAGTGGTGTTAAATGAATACATTTCAATCCATTGACTTCTCCTTGTCCATGTTTACATCACCTACCCCCCCACGACACACACACACACACACTCACACTCTTCCTGAACCCTTATCGGAGTGGTGTGGACAAGAGAGTAAGTGCGCCCTCGATGGCTACCAGGAAAAAGAGCAAGTTCCTGCTACTGGGCCTCTTCCAACAACTTAACCCAATCCGTCACCTGGACCCCTTTATAGAGCTCCCTTGGCCTGACTTTACTCCCACCGTCTTAACAGGACTTTTCCCATCAGTACTTCTCTCTCTGGCCTTTTTTCTACCTCCAAGCACCCCTTACCCAACTCACGTCACCCACTGCACATTGGGCTAGATAAGTGGCAAATCCCTGCTATTACTGAAACCAATCAAGTCAATACCACCTTGCACCAGTTCAAAGTCTGCTCACCATGGCAGGGATTTGAACTTCTAAACTTCACGTTAACACATTATGTGCTTTACCCATCACCCACCACTTGAGGTGCTTGCAAAGGCTCCAATAAGACAGGACCCATACTCACCGTATGCTCTACAAAGGGCTTTCAATCCAGCCTACATCTCCCCGTTAAGACGAAAAAAAAGCGCCGGGCCATTTGTTCAAATGCACCAAGAAGGCAAACAGTGGTAGCGGTTACACGTTGGTCCTCGTTAGTATAGTGGACAGTATCCCGCCTGTCACGCGGGAGACAGGGGTTCGATTCCGACGGGGGAGATGACGTTTCGTTTTCTACTTACTTACCTACACATTCCCCCAGCTGCGCTCAAGTCCTTTAAATGGTCTTTCAAAAGGGCCCTTTTTGGTCTAGAAATTCATCTTATGACAACCCCTCTCAACGTCTAGTCTAAAGGGTTCTGTCCAAGGTCAAGTTTTACACTTAAGAGGGGGGGAGAGATTGCTTTAAAGCATGTGTGCAATTTTACGCTGGGTATTTCATTTCTCCCACTTCCATTCCTCTTCAAATTTCTCAACCAGCTCCTCTCTCACTCCTGCACGCCATTGACACGTCCTTGTTTGGCCCCAGAGGCCTCGCTATGGGCAGCGTCGAAGGTCCTGCCCTTCGTTGGTCACGTCTACATGTAAAAGTGCTGCTAGATAGATGGTTAGGGACATTTTAGTAGACCAGTAGGACCATAGGAATGGATTGAAAGGGAAACACAGCTGAACCAACAGGCATGCTGGCGTACAGATGCACCAGAAAGGGGGAGTTGTGAAAATATGAATTCAGAGACGGCAGCAGGACAGGGGTTCCATGGTGTAATGGTTAGCATTTGGACTTTGAATCCAGCGATCCGAGTTCAAATCTCGGTGGAACCTTTCTTTTGA